>LPNX010357046.1:9219-83826 GCA_001517045.1 Pseudotsuga menziesii
GTTGCTACTCTGCAAGGCCATGCCACGCCACTTATCGCCAATGCCATGCCACGCTGGGGTTTTAAATGTTTAAAATCGGAGGTTTATTTGCTTATTCTCCCGCTGTTGCGGAAAGATAATCGGCTTCAGTCTCGATATTCTTTTCCGATGCATTTGCCTTAGTCGGCTGATTGTTTGGTTTCACGTCGGAACATTTTGTTCTTTTATTCTCCGCCATTGCAGCTCCTCAACGAGCTAACCATCTGCCATATATGTTTTGCTTGCCACAGAGCCCGTAGTCTTTCCGTCTTCCGCCGTTGCGGCTGTGAATAGGGCTATTCTTTCGTAGTCTTTTATTCTTCCGCTCGCCGATATGTTTGTTTTCCGCGGAGCCCGTAGTATTTCCGTCTTCCGCCGTTGCGGATGAGAAAGCCACTATCCTTCCGCCGTTTAGTCATTTCTCCTCCGATGAAGAGTTTTCCCATTGTCGCCGCGGAGCCCGTAGTCTTTCTGGCTTCCACTGTTACGGATGAGAAAGACACTATCCTTCTGTTGTTGCGGATGAGAAAGTCACTATCCTTCTGCCGTTTAGTCGTTTCTCCTCCGATGAAGAGTTTTCCCATTGTCGCCGCGGAGCCCGTAGTCTTTCCGGCTTCCACTGTTGCGGATGAGAAAGAAATTAACCTTCCGCCTGCTCTGTTTCAGATTCTGTATAGTGTGATCAAACTATTCTTTTAAAGCTCTGTTTTATATGTGAATCGCTGTATAGATGTAACACTGTGTTTCAATGAGACTTCGTATGTTAAGCTCCATGGTATAGAATAATGCTGAGTTTCAATATAATGTTGTATCCATGTGTTTCGAGGTGTAACATTTGACTGTGTATGTTGTTGATGTATAACATGATAACTCTATGCTGATAACATATGTAACATTTGTAACATTTGATCGTTTTCATCCTTCTGTTCCATTTATTTGAATGTATAACACAATCCTTCTGTTTTAGTGAACTGTGTAATCATCATTTTCAATATGCGGGTATTCTGTGCAGCATTTAGAGCTGTGACATTATTCTCATCCTGCTGTGTCTTTTCCTGTGAGTGAAACATTCAAATTTTGGCATATGGCAACATTCAGACTGTGTAACAAAAATGGCTAACAAAGGAAACAAAAGCAAAATAAATCCCTCGATATATCAGTGTATTAATATTCTAATGGCAACAACTACATGGTTTTTTATTTAGCTCTTTGTCAGTTTTGAAGTTATGTTAATAGGCTAAGAGGTTGGGACAACAAGCTAGGAAGCGTCAAAATTTCAGTAATGAAAAAAAAAAACCTCTTTAATCTATTTCCATTACCATTTAACTAATAAATTTAAACTTAAACTTAATATTACTAATAATATAGGAGATTATTTCTAGGAGCCAGAATGCCTAGACTCTGATGAGAATTTTATCCAACAGCTCCAGCTGGCGTGTCATATTGGGTCACTAGAATCCCATTTTCGTCCAAGTCCTCGCGAACTTAAATTTGTTGATTACAAGTTTTAGATGTTCAAATTGTATTTTTTTTTATAAATTTAGCTTATGTTTTTAATTGGGATGGAAAACAAGATCGAAGAGTTTGATTGAGTTCTCCCAATAGGGGGAAAATAGGCTCAGATATAAGGAGAACACAAAAATTTTGCCTGTGAAAGAGATTAGGTTAAATCATTTACAAATTGAGTTTTTTAGTATGATTTTGTTATTGTTTTTCATTCAAAAAGCAACAAAAACTATCTGCAAAGAGAATAGCATAAACTAGCCTATTTTAGGTTTCATAGCTGGAGGGGGCACACTAAGTGCTGGTGGTCAGCTTGATTCCCAAGTGTTTGGCAATTTGCTGCAGGTTAGCAGTGATTTTGTCGAACTGCCGCAGAATTTCTCAATGAGCTTCTCCTCGCCCAATTAGCGCATTTCCCACGAGGTAATTCATGCTAAGCAAAGTCCAGTGTCTTCAAGCGCTCAGAGACCCTTCATCGAGAGTAATTGGGATCCGGGAGTAAATCCTCAAACTCTTTTCGGACTTCCTCGTCGGAGATGCAACCACTAGTGATTTTCGCATCAGCTTTCACATCTGCAATTTTCATCATGATGTTTTCTGGGATCTGTTGGTTATAAAGGCAAGCAGTGTGCACGATGCTCCACATGGCACGAGTTGGAGGGGCAGGTTGAACATAGGAAGAGCCCGCAACATTTGGGTTCCTCCTGCGGTAAGTTCGCTTCTGTGGAGGCATACTGACTATGGGTTGCAAAGAATGGGCAGAGTCGGGCCAAAGGAGGAAGGCGAGGCTATTCTTGCGGGGAGAGGACCATGACTCACTAGGCTCAAGTTACAATTCACCATAGGCATACCAAAATCCACTGTGGGTGGGTTTAAATCCCCTGAAGGTAAACCAAATCGTCGGGAGAGAAGAGTTCCCCCTTAGAGAGCTGACTAAAAACCCGAACCCATAGAGAGAAGAACCCTTAACCCACATGTCGGGGTCGGGATGGGCACGAAGACACAGAAAACCAATTCTAAGCGGGAGTTGAACTAGAGGACCTCCCCCAAAATGAAAAAACTTTATGAAATACCCTTGTTCCAAAAAAATCTTACCTGAGAAAGTCGCGAGGGAGCTTCTTTCTTTTATAGGTTGTGTCGACATTCTACCACCTTGTGTAATGAGGAGCCAGCTCCTCATCAGACCATCATATGCAAAGGTTTTCATTATTGCAGAAGATGGTAGGTAGAGTTCACATAGTCTGAAGTTCGTATGCGTTCCTAGCCTATGCTCTGCGTTCTGGCACTTGGGAGCTAGTACTTGGACTTATGTCAAAATAATCACTCGCGGGAGGAGCCTGCTCCCTATTTATCGGCCTTACTCGGCCTTACTGCGGGTGTTGAGGTGGAAGCACGGGCACCCCGAGGGCTGGCCACGTGCCTCTCATGCACCCCTCCAACTACCGACTCATGCACCCCTGTGGGGGGTGATTTTGTACGTACAAATAGACTTAAAAAAACTGATTTTAATCTAGAATTACTATATAAAACAACAATTAGCATGTTAAAAACAAAAGCCTTTAATATCTACTTGATATAAATATTAAAAGCTAAATGTTGCCATGCAAGATGCATATAGAACACAAATATAGAAATTTCTTCATGCTAAAGTTTGATAATTACATATTCCAATTATGAATTCAACCTCAAGGTATGATTACTTTGTGATGTATGCATGAAAGGACAAATACAAGATAATAATAATGATTATTATTTATAGTCATGAGAAATATAAGATAATAATTATGATTATTATTTATAGTCTTAAGAGAGTGCTCTAAGGACATTCTGCCCTTAAAGAAAACACCTTGAAAGATAGAGCATGCTAATGGTCCCTTTGCAAAAGTTAAATATAAGAAATAAGATCTGAAACTCTTCTTTGCATTTGACCAACATCTTCGTATCCATGTATTTCAAGTTAGTTTGAGGTAATTCATGTTTCTTGAGTGGAATGTTTTGAATACTATGTAAGATAGGTTAATGGGTTTCATTTCTACACATTCACTATTTTTAGGTTTGATTTCTGAGGTAAGTTAAAATTTAACCGATGATCATTTTTACACATTCACTATTTTTAGGTTTGATTTTTGAAGCAAGTTAAATTTAACCAATGAAAACTTAATGGAAACTTAAGCTTAATGAGTCTAGCTTTGATTTTTATTTTTTTTATATTTAAGAAAAAAACTTATTATTACAATCTTGGAGTTTCAAAAATATTTTATTATTTATTTTGAAATCATAAATAATTCATTACTATAATTTTGGAATTTAAAAAATGTCTTATTATTTATTTTGAAATCATAAGTAATTGAAATATTTAATTTTAATTTTCTTTTACATTTTTTTATGGTTTATTTGAATAGTTCAAATTCTCAAATGATCTCATTCTTCAACGCACCTATCAAACCATAACTAGTGTCAACTTTTATGTATTCTAGTATGAAATTTTGAATTCACAATGCATGCTGGTCCACTTCTCTATATTAAGAAGGAAATAAAATTATATATATATATATATATGACACTTTGATAAGGCAGCTACTTCACGAACTTGGCATTATGGATTTAAGATAAATGTAACTTAATGATTGTTTCTCATAATTTTTGAGTGACAATATATGTATGAAAAATAGCAACATGTTTGACTTGGAAGGACATTTCAAGGTAACTTTACAATGAATTTGAATATAGTATAAGTATATAATGTAGAAAATAGAATTAGCTTTTAAAATATACAATTTTTATTTATGGATTTTTAGTATGACTATGTGATATTTGTGTTTTTTCACCAAAATATAATGCATATGTTCAAAGAAATCCTCAATACTTAAATGATGGAAATTCCTTATAAAATTTTAGGAGTTGTAGTTTATTGTTAGTGTTCATAACTAATTTAAAAAAAAAATTAATTTTATTTTATTTTAAATTAAAAAAGTCATTATAGTCTTATAATTTGTTCTCAAAATAGATAAAATAATAAAAATTTATAGTAGAAACAATAGACTTTAAAAACCTATTTGTAGGTTTCCCATATAAGAAACGAGGAGAGAGAAAAAACTATAACATTGGATAAAAAGATAAGTCCTGAAATGTTAAATAATTTGTTATTGTAATTTTCTGTGTTAGATATCCATAAAGAGATATAGCAATTCTAATAAATTCCATCTATAGTGGACTATTATTCAACTTTAAAGCTTTTTCCAAAACCAAAAGAGTTAATTGCCACCCTGAATTTCATTCTCTAGATGTCAACTAATTATAATTGCATTTTTTTTTACTAAGATAAATTAGGAAAAAAATCAACATTTGTTGATGATAAGGAAATAAATAAGTCAACAACCTTTAAGTGTATCATGTTTTTGTATTGTATAAGTATATATGTAATGTGTAACCAAAGCCTACTCACAAACAAAGTTTATGAAACTAGAACTACGAAAGGTAGATTGAAAATCTCATCATAGGTGGAGGTGGAAAAAGAGACAAAATCAAATTTTCACTGATTATAACCGTCAAATTTTGATGTTAAATTGAGAAACGGAAGTAGTGCAATTAGATTGAAAAACTCATCACAGTTGCAACTGGAAAAAGAGACAATCAAAATTTAGTGATTTTAACCGTTAAATTTTGTTGTTAAATCTAGAAACGGCCTTAAGAAATGAGCAAAAACGAAAGTTGTTTCATGAAAAATGGATTTGAGGCTTGAAAAACGGGAACAACCGTAGAAAACTTTGTTTCCCATCTCGTTCCCATTTTTGAGCTGTTTTTTTTAATGAAATGACTGGTGACGTCCCGTTTCTGGTAACGATGTTAACTATATATATATATATATATATATATATATATATATATATATATATTTATGCACACACACACACATTTGAAAAGTAAATACATTCTTAAGAAAGTACAAAAAAGAGTATGAGAACATATCTTTGAATAACTTTGGTAAAAACAACAACAATATCTATTGTACAGGACATTTCACCCTTGTAACCTAGGGTCTGGGGTTACCAACTTACTATTAGACTTGCAGACAACTAGCTTTTAAAGAATCTGGAATGAGAATAGGAAGATATCTTGGCTTACTCGGTTTATGACAGTTGATCCAAGCTTGGTATTCTCCCTATGGATGCTTCTCTTCACCTGCAAAGAGCCAATTCTTCAAGCAATATCTCATACATATATAAATCAAAGGTTAGATGAAAAGCATATTAATAACATCATTGAACATATTCATTAACCCAATATACACGAGATAGGCATAATACAAGATTGGAAGAAGAATTCTCTTTATTAACAAAAGGTGAATGGATAAGAATACAACCCAGCTTCTGACACAAGGACTCCTCCGCAACCGAGGAATCTGATTTTTGTTGCTCCAAAACTCTGAAGATATACCACCAGCATAACCTTGATCTCCAAAAATTGATTCCTTAGCCCCACCCCAAGGCCTCTATTTATACTTTGGGAAATAGAGTGGTTTCGAAGGTTGGGATGGTTAAGACACTTGGGATAGTTATAGATTAGGGCCCAACTAATCTCATCTAATCTCAATTTATATTATATAATGTCGAATTAAGGTATACGCGGGTATTAATATAGGCAACTCGTGTATGACATTTGAGCAACTCACGTATGCAAGGTATACGCGGGTTGCAATGCAAATAGTCACGTATGACACGTGAGTTTCAATGCACATAGTCATGTATGCATACCAAAACTTAGAATAAAAATATATAAGGCTGGTTTGAAGATAATGCATCAAAGGTCATGCATATCTATAGTGTTTTGGCCACTTTAATCCAAATTGTCCTTTTGTGTACCGACATGGTGAATGTCAGCACTCAGATGGAGAAGTGCCATTTTGGCTTATAACAGTATCTTGGCATAAAGTTGTCACAACTTCTGGAGAAAACTAAATATAGAAGAAAATGTCATATTCTTTGGCTATAAGAATTGTATACCAAACCCTCTTGAAACTCGTTAATTTTTATGGTACCAAGAATCTAACTAATGCCTGCTTTAGATAGAGAATCTACGATGGAGTTGTGCTCTTTGTATATATGAGAAAAATTAATGCTAAAAAAGCTTTTAGGAATTAATTCGATATGCTCAAGCTATAGACGAAGAGTGATATCCATAACAAAGATAGAGTTGATAATATTGTTGATAATGAACTTTCAGTTATTGAAAACCTTTAGAGCTTGAATATTAGAATCACTAGCAAATTTGATCAAATAAATAGAGCTTGAAGTTCGACCCAATTATTGGACCTTTCCCTAAGAGACCCTTAAGCCTAAATAACAAAATTGGTCCAAAGGAAGAGCACAAACCCAAAGCCACTTCTTGCTCCACTGTCTTGGATGCACCATCAAAGCAAGCCTAAGGAAAATCAACTAGAGGGGAGAAAGGATTCACAATACGGGAGCCATATTGCTTGATAAAATTTCGATACTAATTGAAAAGAGCCAAAATTTGACCAGCAATTGGAGCCACTACTGGAGTTCCATTAAAAAACACAACTTTTTTATGGGTGATCCAGACGCCCCAACAAAAGGGATGGGACATAAAATTTTCAAAATGAAGTGTAAAGTACCTGTAGAAGCAACGATTAAGAGAATCACCAAACCATGTGATGTAGGGGCATATATGCCCAAGGTGACTAGTCACAGATAAATGACTAAAGTTGTTTAAAGGGTAATCAACGACCTTCAGGAAAGCGTGCAACCAATAGTTGACTAAAGGAAGAGTCGTGGGATTTTTTACCAATTTTAGTCGAGGATAAATAACGAGAAAGGAGGATGATTAAGTCGCAAGAAGAGAGAAAATAATTCATAGAGGCATGACGACTACTATGAGTGAAAAGGGATGAAGTGTGTACCGACCAATGAGTCAAATGAAGTCACTAGTTAAGTCAACGATGATGAGGAGACAACTGACAGAAAGATAGGATCCCAAAGAGTGGAGCCATTGTGGCAGTTGGAAACATTTGTAGAGCAGTTATAGCAGTTTTTGCAGGAGGACAGATGGAAAATCCCACTGAGAAGAGGCATGTGATGTAATGACTCAATTTGAAAATTCCCAAAAAAGGCAGAATTTGGGGCGAAATTGTATTAACTAGTCTTGACTCTAGGGTCTTCGAATGGCACAAGTGGGTCTCGAATTTGGTAGATACTGATATGGTGAGTCTTAGGACCACTCAATGGAATTTCTGGTCCCCTTAGAATAGGTTATAGACATCTACAACTCGATTTAGGGTCATTGGAAAAAATGGAAAAATTTCTAGTAAATTGTGGTGAAATCCCCCCTAGGGTGGGGCAGAAATGTCTCTCCAACTCATATGCGACCCTCCCAAATGATAAAAAATAATATGGGACTAATATTAGACTTCCTTGACTGTCATTATGTGTGGGTATAATTTATGCACTAGAGTTATATATCTTCACATTCGAATAAATATGTTCAGTGATATTTGCTTAAGGGAAATGACATTAATAGCTTAACTTTGAGTCATAAAATGTACATGAAATGGTTCATAGTAGAGCATAAGTAATGTAGACCATGAAAATCATATCAATATCTCACTCAAAAAAATATAACATCATAGCAACTCCTTGACACAAATCAAATACACAACTCCTTTAAAATGGAAACCAATACATACAAACTAGTCAAACCATAGCTTGGAAATGTGGAAATTGTTGCATATGTATTTATTATAATTTCGACTTACAAAGAGTATGGGAGACACATTACAGATCCATAAATCTTTCACCCATTCTTGGGAATAAACTGGACTCAACAAGGAGCAATCATCATTCACACTAGTGCGCCATGATATGGAAACATGGGAATACTGAAGTAGGGAATGAGAGAATGGGGGAAGAGATGGATCAAGAATTGTAGCAGCCTCCTATATGAAATAACAACACTTCATTAATATCTAAATGAGAGTTCAGGGTGGCCTCTCCAACAACCAATTTGGATGAGAATTCAACTCCCTCAAAATTGGCTCACTAGCAGGGAGAGTGAGCACTCACTGTGTAATGGACAAATTAGTGATTTTCAAAATTCCAAAGGAAAATTATCAAATGATCAATATCCATTCTCCTTCCTCATGAAATATTTTTTTAACTCTCATAAGGTCCTCCAAGGTAGAATTCCCTCCCATAGGCTTCCTCCAACTCATCCTTGATGTTTAGTAACCCCTATCACACTTGTCCTTCTCCTAATCCCTCAATCTTCCTCCAAATTTGAATTTCTGATACCAACCCCCAAGTGCACCCTCTTGGTGGATATTTTTATCCCTAAAATTTCAGATCGTCATAGGTCTACAATCAGGCCTGATTAGGTCATAGAGTCTTCCATCATTGTTGTCATAAAACGAGAATCTCTCTCCAAGTGGCACGTAGTTTCTTCCTATCATATCTTCCTCTTCAACGGGGAGTTATTCCTCTTCACCTATTCGAATCCTTGGGCTCATGACATGTTACTTGAAACCTCTTCACCTTCCAAGAATATTCTATTACTCACAATTTCTAATTTGGGATGAAGTCATGACAAGTGTAAGGAAGAATCTACCCACCCAAGGTCTCCATGAACCTCCAAGTGTCTTCATGAAGCAATGCCACTTTATTTTCTCCATATTTATTATTTGTATGACCCAATTTAATGTGTATATGGTAAACTAAGGTTCTCTTGGATCTCATAGATCCCTTATTGCAAGATTCAATGCCTCATCCCCACCCATTATTGCTTGTCCTCAAGCACTTCGAATTTTGGATGCTGCAAAATTTGTTCATCTTCACAAGTGGCTTCCTCACTAGGAAAATCCTTCCATTGTACCAAGTATTCTTTTATTATTTTGCTCCCTAACCTTCTTTCCCTTGTTTTCAATATTTTGTCCATAATGAGAACAAGTTGTCCTTCATCATCCAAGGGAGGTAATGCATCTGAAACTGAGATATGTTGACCTATAACCTTCTTTAGACATGAAACATGAAATACATTATGAATTTTAGTTCCTATTGGAAGCTCCAATTCATAGGCCACTTCTCCAATTTTTTGAATAACTTTGTAGGGACCATAAAACCTTGGGTTGAGCTTTTCAGAACCTTTACTGTTTATGGTCATTTGTTTGTAGGGATGCAACCTCAAATACACCAAATCATCCACTTGGAAGTGCCTCTCCACTCTATGTTGGTATGTATAGTCTTTTTGTTGATTTTGGGAAACCTGCAAGTTATCTTTCAAAACCTTCAAATTTTTTTTACTTTCTTCAATCCAATATTTATCCTTTGGAGCTCTACTATCACAAAAAATGTGGTCAATAAAAGTGGATTCATCATAACGATAAAGTGTTTTGAAATGATGCATGCCAATGGACATATGAAAAGTAGTATTCTAGTAAAACACACCCAAATGCAACCATTTGAGCCATTCTTTTTTATGCCCACTAACATAGTTCCTCAAGTAGAATTCCAACCATTAATTCACCGTCTCTATTTGGCAATCATTTTGTGGATGATAGCTTGTGCTAAGTGTCAAAAGTGTCCCCACCATTTTGAAGAGTTCTTGCCAAAATGCACTCAAAAATCTATTATCTCTGTCACTAACAATTCTCTTGGGAAGCCCATGCAATATGAAAACTTATTTAAAGAATAGCTCAACCACTTATGCAACAATGAAATTGGTAGTAACAACAAAGAAATGATCAATTTTATTGAGTCTATCCACCACTAAAAATATGCAATCCTTACCAAGTACCTTGGGCAAACTAGTGATGAAATTCATGGAAATGCTCTCCCATTTTCATTTTGGAATAGGAAAGGGGTGTAAGAGGGTAGCTGGATGAGCGTGATCCACTTTGTTTTGCTAACATGTGGGGCATTCATTAACATATTTCAGAATATCAGCCTTCAACCCTTTCCATGAGAATCGTTCCCTCAACATTCTATATGTTTTGAAGAAACTAGGGTGACCTCTTAGAGGAGAATCATGAGCTCTCTTTAAAAATTTCTCCTTCATACTTGAACCAAGGACCAAATAGATTATATATTTGTAGTAGATGATTCCTTCCAACACCTTATACCTATCATCATGGTTAGTCCCATCAAAAAGTTCACAAGAAAACTTATCCTTGGCATATTCTACTTGTAATATGGCTTTTCTGCTACATCCATTAGAGAAATAGAAGGTCTTCTAGATAATGCATCATCTACCACGTTATTCTTCCCCTTCACATATTCAATATCAAATTCAAATGCTTGAATCTTACTCACCCACTTTTGTTTCCTTTTATATATATCCTTTTGAGTGAGGAAGTACCTTAAGTTGTTATGGTCAGTTTTGACCACAAACTTGTTTCCCGCCATGTATTGCTTAAACTTGATCAAAGCATGCATGATGGCTAACATTTCACTATAATAAATAGAGTAAATCTTATCATGTGGATATATATTCCTACTCTCAAAAGCTATAGGGTGTTTTCCTTTCTTTAGGAATGCTCCAATGCCTTGGTCCTGATGCATCACATTCCAATACAAATGGTTTACAAAAATTAGGAAAGGCTAGAATAGGGAAATTGATTATTACCTATTTCATTCTTTGGAAAGATTTTTCAGCCCCTCCATGCCACTGGAAAGGATATTTATTTTTAAAATTAGTGAGAGGTGAAGTATGTTGGGAGAACCCCTTCACAAACCTCCTATAGTAGGTACAAATTCCAATGAATCCTCTCAATTTAGTGATATTTTTGGGACGAGGCCATTCTATAATGGATTTTATTTTTTCCATATCCACCTTCACACCATCTTGACCAATGATGTGTCCAATATACAAGAGTTCTGTCAAACCGAACTCACATTTTGATAGCTTAGAAAACATATATTGATCATGCAGAATTTTTAATTCCACATCTAATGATGCAAATGTTCCTTCCATGTTTTACTGTAAATAAGAATGCCATCAAATAAAATTAGTACAAACTTATGAAGTTTCTTGTGGAAGATATTTTTCATGCAAGATTGGAATGTGGCAATAGAATTTTTCAAGTCAAATGGCATGGTAACAAACTCAAAGTGTCCATAGTGGCAACTGAAAGCAATCTTTGGTATGTCTTCTTCCGTCATTCGAATTTGATGATAACCAGATCTAAGATCAATATTTGAGAAGAACTTGTCTCCATGGAGCTCATCCATGATATCACCAATCATTGGGATGAGATATCTATTATTCATTGTATTCTTATTCAAAGCTCTAAAATCAATGCACATCCTCAAAGTTCCATCCTTTTTCTTTACCATAACAATTGAAGAAGCATATGGGCTTGAACTAAGCCTTATGAAACCCAACTCCAAAAGTTCTTTAATGTTATCAATCTCATCTTGAATCCTCTTGGGGTGTATATAGGGATTCATTTCTATAGGTTGTGTTCCTATATCTAACTCAGTGATATGCTCCACCCCTCTGTCTGGTGGTCTTCCTGGGGAAGGTCTCTAAAAACCCTCTCATAATTACTCAATAACTACTCTATTTCCTTAGGATGCTTGGAAACCTTCAAGTGAGGTTTAGAAGATGTAATCAAACATTCAAAAACCCATTATATATATCTCCATGCCTCGATATATACCTCATACTATGAGAGGACACCACTTGATTTGGGTAAGTGTGCATTCCTCTCAACAAAATAGGTTTCCCTTCCGAATTTTTGAACCTCATTTCAAGGACTTGATAGTTCACTATATGATCACTTAAGGAATACAACCATTGTAATCCCAAAACCACATTTGTATCAACCACATTCACTACATACAAATATTTAGTGACAGTATGATTTCATGTAGTAACTTGAAGCTTTTGAATCCATTTGGTGCAGTCCATAGAATTATTACCCGGAATGATGACTGTGAAACCATCAAAATTTTCATCTTGTAATGTTATCCTCTCCACCAAGGATGCATCTATGAAGTTATGAGTGGCTCTTCCATCCACTAGGACCATAACCTTTTGGCCTTGTATGTTACCCTTGAGCCTCAAGGGGTGAAATCTAGGTACACCTAAAAGTATCGTAATTTTTCCTATCTCAAGAGTGTGTTCTTCTTCTTATGTTGTTTCATACCCCTCTTCTTGGGTTACAAGTTGTGATTCTTCTTCCTCTCCCTCTTCTTCATCTTCAGAGAAAACTTCAATGTAGTGTGCCTTCCCCTTTGCACACTTATGTCCTGGAACCCAAGGTTGTTGACATGTGAAGCATATTTTCTTTCTTCTAAGTTCTTCTTTCCTTGTCCCTCCCTTATTTTATTTGGAAAAGGAGTCCTTTTTCCATGGTTTCTTACCTTCCTTGAATTTGGAATGGAATTTAGGCTTAGGGGGGTATTTGGTTTTTGGAAAAACATTCTGCAAGTCTCTTGTCAAATTCATGGCATCCTTAAATGTAGCAGCCTTGTGGGATTTCATGATCCCTCTCAAAGGTTCTTCCAATCGTTTTGTAAATATTAAAACCAACCTAGCCATAGAGGCATAAAAAACCATTACTGAAATCTTTTCAAATTCTAACATGTATGCTTCAGGAGTTCCAGCTTGCTTCAATTGTGCTAGTTCTTTGAAAGGAAGTCTAGGGTCTTTCCTCTCAAACATCTCCATTAATGCATTAGAGAAACCCTCATAAGATAAAAACTAAACATGTCCCAAGGTTATAATTCTATGGAACCACCAATGACTATCTTCCCCTCCAATATGTAAAATGGCCATTTTCAATGCGTCTTCTTCAACCATAGGATTTAACTGGAAATACACACTTAATTTTTGTAACCAATCACTAGCATACAATTGGGAAGAACCATCAAAGGAAGGAATAGTTACTTTTCCCATGGTGTACTTTAATTCCTGATTAAGAGCAGGTGTCATATTCCCACTTCCTCCATGGTTAAGCTGAAAAGAGGCCCTAGTGAACTCATTGAAAGATAGGAATTTCCTACAATCATCACTTAATTGTTTCGACCATTTGTTGCTTCCCTCACATCATAAATGGTGTAAGGGCCCTATTTGGACTCTAAAAACTTAGGTATTCTAGGTCCGATATGATTCTTGAATTCATGGGGTCGTTAATGAGGTCTAGTCTTTGAAAAAATGGCTTTCCCATGGGTCTTCTTCTCATCATGATGTGTGCTACTACTACTCCTGGGTGTTGAGCTTCCCCCAAGTTGGGTAGCCAACAATTCAAACCCTTGCATAAAATGGTTGGCCATAACTTCATGAGCTTCCATAATGAATGTTTTAAGGTCCTCATTATCTTCCTTGTCCACCATATCTCTGAATCCTAGTTTTTTCCTAATCTCCCTGTACCTAGAATTAACTTCTTCACTCTCTTATCTTCCATTGTTAATGTCTCTAGTATCAATTTCTAATGGAGGGAGTTCATCACTAGGAAACATGAATAGAGGACTCCAATAGGTTCTAATATCATGCTCTGATACCACTGTAATGACCAAAATTGAAAATTCCAAACAAAGCCAGAATTTGGGGCAAAATTGTATTGACTAGTCTTGACTCTAGGGGCTTCGAATGACACAATAGGGTCTTGAATTTGGTGGAAACTGATATGGTGAGTCTTAGGACCACTCAATGGACTTTCTGGTCCCTTTAGAACATGTTATATACATATGCATTATCAAACAAAGTATGGGGAATACTATTAGACTTCATTGACTGTCATTATGTGTGGGTATACGTTTTGCAATAGAGTTATAAAGCTTCACATTCGAATGCATATGTTCAATTATATTTGCTTAAGGGAAATTACAATAATAGATTAACTTTGACTCATAAAATGTACATGAAATGGTTCAGAAAAAATAATAAGGAATGTAGAACATGAACATCATATCAATAGCTCACTCAAAATCATATAACATCAGAGAAAATCCTCAACACAAATAAGATACACAACTCCTTTCAAATGAAAACCAATACATAGAAACTAGTCAAACCTTAGCTTGGAAATGTGGACATTTTCGCATATGTATTTCTGCTAATTTCGACTTATAGAGAGTATGGGAGACATATTACAGAGCCATAAATCATTCACCCATGCTTGGGAACGAACTGGACTCAACAAGGCACATGCATCATTCACACTAGTGCGCCATCATATGGAAACATGGGAATAGTGAAGTAGGGAATGAGAGAATGGGGGAAGAGATGGATCACGAACTGTAGCAGCCTCCTATCTGCAATAACAACACTCCATTAATATCCAAATTAGAGTTTAGGGTTTCCTCTCTAACAACCAATTTGGATGAGAATCCAACTCCCTAGAAATTGGCTCACTAGGAGGGAGAGTGAGTGTTGGAGGAGCTAGTCAGTGAACCGACTAGACTAGTTAGCCTACTAATTAGAGATTAGGTCGGCCTCCAAAGGTCGTGTCAGTTGAATAAACCGACGAGTAGTTATTCGTAACTGTTTTGTAATCATATATAATAGGTTGTTGAGCCAGATACGAACTTGGTTCGGTTTGATGTTTGTATGAACCCGCATGTGTTTTATGTAATATAAAGTTGTTATTCATCCTACTATCTTGTCTCTTGTCTATGTTATGTTTATATGATTCTATATGTGTATTATTGGTAACTTAGTGATCTGAGTGATTACAACATTGGTTTTGTTGTTGGTAGTACACGTACGGATGAAATGACCATTAGTAGATGATTTCAGAGCAAGAGATTAAAGACTGGTGGGAGCGTAAGATCACAAACTACTTGCAGAATTACACTAGAAGAAACAAGCTAACTATTTCCTAGGCAAAGGAGAAATTCTTCACCGAAACGCATGAAATTTTTGTAGAATCGGTGCCCCAGTTTCTTAAGAAACTACTGGATGAAGAATCCAGTAGACATTAAGGAACAAGAGTTGCTCCAGAAACTGATCCGGGGTGGACGGACAAAATTGTTTGAGAAAATCACAGATGAGTTATGTGAGGAACAAGTCGTGGAAGAAAGAGTCTTGGTCGAAACTATTGAAAAGAGGTTCTATACTGACTTTACCAAGCAATTTATGTGCTCACTGCCGACCCTATTATTTAAATTCCTGAACGACAGAGGAGTAGCACATATTGTCGAACCTCATCCATCATTGATTGAACTGCCACTAAATACCAACTAGGTAGAGAAGCAGAAAGAATGGGAGAAGCTCATCACATAAAGGGAGTGGGAGTACTTCCTGAACTACCAGGGATTACTAAAGCATCGGGTAAGCTATGGGGGGGTAGCTGGTCATGTGTCAGGGTGGAGTAGAAGGATGCTAGTCGACATTAAAAAGAACCACCAGCAATGAACAGTCGGGCCAAGAAAGAAATAATTCAGACGGTGACTCACAAAAGAACTCCGGATTTGCAGAAAATAGAAAGAGATAAGAGGCAGAAAAGAAGGGAGGAACGAAGAGAGCAAGCCATAGCGCTGCATAGAAAAAGGAATACCAGGGTTATTGAACATGAAAGACATCCACCAGATTCGGGTCATGACCGACAGGAAGAGGGTGTAGATGAGGAAGAAGTGTCACCAATGGAAGAATATCTATGGATAGAGTAGCGTGAAGCTCTCCATATTGAGATACCCCAAGAGGTAAGACCTCCATCTCCAGTTAATTTGAACCTGAGTGCCCGAGTGCAGACCATTGTCGAAGAGGACCTAAGGCTATGAGCTTGTGAGTTCGACGTATGGATTCGACTAGATAGTGAAGGAAATGATGTCGATCATCTGGTAATCCACCGACCTGAGGAAGGAAACTGGGTCACGTTCCAAGCATACCCATCCAACCAAAGTATCAAACTACTCTAACCAGGAAATGAAGGAGCACCCCCCTGCTAGACACAACTTTAAGAAATACAAAACACTCAGATTCACACAAGAGAATATCTGAGCTACAACAATTAGCTTGGAATTCGATAAAAGAAGTCGAATTGATCTTACTACTCTTCGAGGAGAAATTGGCAAATAAAAATTTCAACGGGAATGAGAGAAGCGACGAAACTAGCTGTGATCAACATAGAGCTGCATAGAATATCCCACCACCCCACCCACCCCCACCACCACCTCCTAAAGCAGAATCCGATTCTGACAACATGGGGCACATCGCAGCACACAGACCCCTCTATGAGGGTGATGAGGATCCCAAACGACATTGGTTCGTCTATGAATCGACATGGGAGGCTAACGCTGTAACTAGTGAAGATAGAAAGAGGGAACACTTCGCTGGTGCCTTAAGGAAGAGGGAACTAACTTGGTAAATTACATATACCCAGAAGACACCAACCACGACTAAGGAGAAAATTAAACAACAGTTCCTGTCCTTCTTCAAAACACCTGATGCAAAGCATCTGGCGGCAAAAAAGTTGAAAAAAACTGTTCAAAAACCTACAGAAACTATTTGGGACTATGAAAAGTGATGGAAGGACCTATTGATCCAATTAGACTATAACATTGATGAACAATGGTTTCTTGCAGGACTTGTACAAAATATCTGAAGACACATCAGTCTGGACACATTCCAACCATATGAAGAAGCGCTGACGAAAACATTGCAGGTCAAGATGGACAATGACTATCTGGGACACCTTGTCGACAATCGCATTCAGGAGTAGTTGAAATTATGCAAAAATCATTAAGAGAGTTGAACCTCAAAGGTCAGGATATTTGGTGCACAACCTGCTCATTGGCCAAACATACCAAAGATAATTGTCGACAAGAAGTCAATCGACAAGATATCCGTTTTGTTCAAACGAAGTGTTTCTGCGACATTTGCCAAGAACATGGATCACACAATATGAAAAATGGGAAAGCTTCATGGTGTGCAATCTGTGAGGTAAAAAGTCATGCGACAGCCGACTGCCATTTGAACCTAAAGAATTGACAAAATTACCATGCATTCTACCAAACAAACGTTGTTGCTCAGAACAATGATAATATCCCGAGGAACAATGAACAAAATAACCAATGCTACGAAGGTCAAAGATACAGGCATTGGTTTGACAATCGTCATGGAGGATTCGGAGGTCAAGGCCGATTCAATGGAAATTCTTTACATGCTACAAAGAAGGCCACTAATATGCAGACTGTCCATATAAATATTAGACCGACCTGAAATTTTGTACTAGTTGTGGAGTGGGCGATCACTCATTAGAGGATTGTCCCACCATACTTGACAAAATAAATAAGAAGAAAAATGTTAATGTCTTTTCCTGTGTTAAGAAATGTGATATAATCCCTACTAAAAATTTAGGTGTAGTCACCAGACAAGGCACGGAAACTAGAAATGATAATCCACTCATAAGTAAAATAAAAACAAAGACGATTATCCTAACCCTATAAAACAACAATAATTGTACAATGATGCATCAAACATGTTCCAAGAATTTGCCTGACAAGAATAATTTGACCACAGTTGATAAGATATATCACAAGAATTACTTAACTTAGTACATAATGACAACTCAGTAGAACAATTCATTAATCTTTTATATAATATTAAGAACAAGCATAGCATCGAGAAACAAACTAAAAATATATGCAGGCTTAATCAGAAAGATAAGAGTGATGTCGACCCACTTGTTGACCTGGAAATTGAGGGATACCATGTCAGACAAGTTGTGCTCGACTTTGGATCCCAAGTAAATATCATGACAAGGGATACATGGGAACAACTAGGAAGACTTTGACTAAATGAATCAGGCATATATTTAAAATTAGCAGATCAAGGATTGATCAAACCCATTGGCATCTGGAGAAATGTTGATACAACGATAAGAGGGATTTTGACAAAAGTCGACTTCGAAATCATCGAACCTAAGGAAGGATCCAGTTTTTTCCCATCCCTGGTAGGCCGACCATGCAGTAGGAAGATGAAAGCATCAATCTCGTTAGACAAAGAGAGGATAAAACTCAAAGAAAATGGACAAATATTCATTGTCCCTATCCATCCCTCTCATGGAGAACCTTGGACCGAACTAATAGATGAAGAAGTCGATGTTCGAAAGCTGTATAAAATTCAAAATAACGAAGACTATATTGATCCAAATATATATGGGGAAATTCACTTGGGTAATCAAGACTCAGTCGGGTATAATTCAGATGCAGAACTATACAATTAGGAGATTGAAAATTATGAAACTCAAGCACGAGGATGTTGGACTATCCAAGCCATATAAAAGAAACTGACTCGACATTGCTTCTCCGTGTCCATCATTCCAAAAATATTTGAAAGGAAATTTAGGGAATACCCTTCTCTAGCATCGATTAAAACAAAAAATAAACAAACTCTTCGGTACAAAGAAAGAGAATCACCAATCCTCCATGTTGAACAAGTCTCCAAAAATTTAGGTGAGCATGACCGATTGCAAAGCCTGGTCGAAACCTTTACAGGTCAAGCTGCTCGATGGTGGGATACCCATCAGTCGAGATTGCAGACATGGACAACAACTTCGACATACTTCGTCAAGAGATTCGACGGAAGGAGGCTAACTAAACATGCACAAATACTAGTCTTCACGCAAGGAAAAAACCCCGAAAATCACATAAGTATATGTGAAAGAGAGTGGGGAAGACTTGGGTACAAAGACGAATGAACATGGCCACACTTATTTCCATCTACACTCGACGATTTACCAAACAAATCGTATAAAATGGAAGAAGATCGAGGAGAAAAATTCATATGGCAAGAACTCAAGGAAAATTTCATTAAAGACTTCAGATTTGTACCGGAAGAGGAAAAATTAGTTGAAGCAACTGAACTGATAATTTTTTTTATACAACTGACTGTTTAACACACTTCGAAACAAAACCATAACTAACTGAAACCATCTTACAACAACATTTGATCGAGTAAAATACCACAGTCGACAAGACTTAGACTAGAGAATGATCACACACATGGAAAAAGCTTTTGGTGGACAACAAATCATCCTGAAACAGTAAAACTAGTTAAAAAAATATTCAAATCCGAGTTGAACGACGAGGATGATACTGACATATTTTTCCGTATCATTTTCTCAGTTTAAGGAGGGAAGTCGACAGATAAATGAAAGCAAGGCACCATAATGGATGGACGCGAAATTTAAGACCAAGGAAGTCGATATCTCGAATGATGATCGACAAAAAATGGCACGAATATGTGACTACTAGAATGACGAGAAAACAACCGAAATAGTTAACCTATTAAAATAATTCCAATATGTCTTTTCCCAAGACTATAAAGACCTAAAAGGGTTAGTACAAGAAATGGGTGAGATGAAAATAGACATAAAACTAGATGCAAGACTGATTAGGAAAAGGCTGTACAAATTAGCTCACAAATACAAAGAAATAGTGAAAAGGGAGATCGACAACATGTTAGCAACAGGGATCATATATCCAATTGACTTGTGAGAATGGGAAATCCCTATGGTTGTCCAACCGAAAAAGCACGATCCGGTAAAACTAAGAATTTGTGTTGATTTTCGAGAACTAAATAAAGTCACTTTAACAGACCCCTTTCCTACACCATTTGGAGATGAAATATTAAATGAAGTTGCAGGACATGAATGCTACTTGTTTATAGATGGATTCTCAGGGTATAATCAAGTTCCAATTGCAAAAGAAGACCAGAAGAAGATGACATTTGTCTGCGAATTCGGTTCATTTGCTTACAATGTTATGCCATTTGGATTAAAGAATGCACTAGTTGTATTCTCTAGGATAGTAGTTAAAGCATTCCAAGCATACATATACAAGTCGATGGCTGTATACTTTGACGACTGGATGATATAATCCATGTTGAAAGACCATTGTAAATGGCTAAGACTAATGTTGGAAAGATGTCGACAAATCTAGTTATCTCTCAATATAAGGAAATGCATATTTTTGACCCCCATAGGAATCCTATTGGGACATATCGTATGCAAAGAAGGAATCAAGATCGAATTTACAAAAAATAAAGATCATTTTGGACATAAAACCCCCAATGAACCCAAAACAAGTCCACGTTCTATTAGGACACACAGGCTATTACAGAAAGTTCATCCGTAATTATTCAGATATGACCTATCCCTTGGGAGAGCTATTAAAAGAAGACCAAGAGTACGACTGGACTAAGGAATGCAATGCTTCCTTCAACACATTGAAGAAAAAATTAGTCAAAGCACCCATTCTCAGATTCCCAAATTGGTCAATCAAATTTGACGTCCATATCGATACATTAGGCATAGCAATAGGGAAATACTAACTCAACCTGGAGATGACAGGATGGACTATCCAATTTTGTATAGAAGTTGAAAACTAAATAAGGCAGAACGTAACTATTTAACAACAGAAAGAGAGGCATTGGGAATGGTATTTTCATTGCAGAAATATCAACATTATCTATTGGATAATCCTTTCATATTCTACATAGATCACCGAGCTTTAAAATACTTGGTAAACAAACCCTTACATCATGGAAGAATATGTCGTTGGTTACTACTGTTCCAAGAATTTGAGTTTGAGGTAGTAGTTCGACCAGGGAAGTTAAATGTCGATCCTGACCATTTGTCAAGAATTGACACAGGAGAGGAACTGACAGGAGTCAAGGATGACCTTTCGGACGCACATCTATTTTGAATAGAAGCTATACCAGCAGAACTAGAAGAAATAACTCAATTTCTAGAGAGTGGACAGGCACCTGAAGGTATGAGCACTAAAAAGAAACAAATCCTAGCAATAAAGGTCACCCCATACACTCTAAATAATGGATTCCCATATAAAATGGGCTTGGATGAAGTACTCTGTCAGTGCGTTCTAGAGCAAGAAGGAGAAAACATAACGCATGAAGCGTACTATGGACCAGCTGGAGAACATTTTCACTCGGACGCAATTTCCAAAAAGATCCAACAGTCAGGACTATGGTGCCCGACATTACATAAAGATTGTCGAAAATTTGTTAGTAAATGTGATCGTTGTCAACGTTTAGGTCGACCCTTACCTAGTACTGAGATGCGTTTAATTTTGGTAAACCCAAGTCTAACATTTGAAATTTGGGCTATCGACTTCATTGGACCATTTCTAGTTCCAGCAAGAAGGACAGGCACACGTTATATCATAACAAAAGTGGAATATGTTACTAAATGGGCAGAAGCAGAACTTGTTGAAACCTGCTTGAGTGAAATAGCTGCCAAATTCATATATGAAAATATAATCACTAGATTTGTTTGTCCATTAACCCTAATTAGCGACCAAGGATCACATTTTATTAACATAACCATTGCAGCATTAACAGAAGAATTCAAGATCGACCACAAACAAAGTACTGCTTATCACCCTCATTCTAATGGAGCAATAGAAGAATTTAATAAAACCCTAACAAGAGGCCTAACAAAAATTTGTAACATTGATAAAGATGACTGGGATGAAAAAATTCCTGCTGTTCTATGGGCTTACTGAACAACATATAAACGATCTACGGACCAAACACCGTTTCAACTAGTTTATGGCCAAGAAGCAGTCGTTCCCCTACACTTCCGACAACAGACATTAGTAATAGCTGACATATTACATATTAATGTCAAAGAAGTAAGGAATGACTGACTAATGCAACTAGCTAAGCTAGAGGAAGACCGACTTATGGCTATACAGCATCAAGAAATCCAAAAACAACAACAAAAAGCATGGCACGACCGAAACATTAAAAACAAGAACTTGTCGGTTGGAAATCTTACACTACTGTATAACAGTTAGGTGAAAGGAAAACCAAAGAAACTCCACACAGAGTGGATGGGACCCTATATCGTGGAGGAAATCCATGCCAATGGATCAGTCCAACTGAGAACACTACAAGGCAAAGTATTTCAGAAACTGGTAAATGGTGCTCGACTAAAGTGGTATCAAAACTGAAAAATATGGAAAAAAAATAAAAATAAAAACGGTTATCATAACTGTTAAACAAAACCTATAAAAACTAAAAAAACTAAAATTCATAAGAATCAAAGAAGACCAAAATGGTAGGAAATCTAGAAAGACTAAGTAGAATGAAATTTGACAATAATTGACATTTCCACCATCGACATACTGCATATCAACCATACCATCGACATCGACAAGAGGCTCAAAAGGTCCAAACAACCCATCATGACTACGGTCAAAAGGAGCGCCAAAAAAATAAAGCATTAAAAGAGCCTTCAATAGAGCTTCATGTACCATTAAATCTGACATTAATAGCTCCATCGACAAGATCGTCATCTGCTCCACCTATAAATACGACATCAGACGAACATTTCATACCACTTTAACAAGATCTAGAGCGATAGAGTTACTAGAACCTTGAGAGCAAATTAACTACGAAGAAAGCCGAACCAGAAATTGACAATATGGCCCCAAAGCAAACAAGAGCCAAGACAACTAAAGCAAAAGAGTTAGAATCCATTGTAAGTGCATTAGTGAAACGATTGCAAAACATTAAAAATGCAAAAGTACAGGAAGTTTCATGGGCACAACACTAGGCAGAAATAAAAAAAAATGGGCTTACGTAGGTAGGTAAAAAATGTCAGAAGAGGGAGAAAAAATAAACCAAAGCACTCTCATGACCTATATGAATGCACCCCTCATGGAAAGTTTTGGAGGGACAAAAGAAAATATTGTAAAATTCATCATCAGCTGATACCACAATTGGAAGTTGTACTTCAACAAACCAGTGGAGATATTAGCTGAAACCATCTACAAGCTTACTGGGCTTTCCAACAAAGGTGACCCTGTTCCTGTAGGTATCAAAGAAGGCTTGGTTGAAATACTAATAGGAACACTCACAGGGAACAACTCGAAAGGATTAATTGTCGGACAAATTAAAGCCATTACACCCAAAATGGTGGCCAAAATCGTATCCACGTGCCTGACTATCACAAGACAAGGATGCGATTTGAAACTCGACATGGTGGAAGCCGTCGACTGCATAACAGACTTTGGGAAATTTTACTGATGGGCTCAATACGTGGCCAACATGCTCAAGTCCATTTGCAAAAAGTGCCAGGAAACAGGTGCAATAATTCGATTCCCATCACTATTAATTTGGATATCTAGGTACCACCTATCTCCAGTAGGGCATCCATAGTTCCTAGAACTCACTAGGTTCCACATGTGGCGTTTCAAGTCGTTCTCAATGAGTGGAACTCCATAGGATCTGGAGGAAGGAAAAGTGTTCTTAGAGAATTGGTTTCAAAACCTAAAAATCCAAACAGCTAGATAGAGGGTGACTCAAAACATCCAAAGATGTATGGCCCCTACAACACATATCCAATTAGAACTCGACCACACTACAATATGGCACGCACAAGGGTCCACAGTAAAAGCAAAGCCACATGACTATTATCCAACAGTCGAGGAAATTTTCATAGAGCTATCCAGGAAGACCAAAACCAAAATAACCATATTGGATACTGCAAAAGGGATTAACCAACCCATTGTGGAACCATTGATTGACCAAGAGAAGGAAGAAGACTATGAATTTCACCTTCATATTAGTACCTTCACTTCTAAAGACATCCCGATAGAGGATCAAAACCTCCTTGTTGCCACCTTTCACACACCTGGGTCACGTGGTAGAAATCTTCAAGCCACTCGGTGTGTCCTTGGGGGCAAGTCTCGAGTCAAGGCTGTCACCTTGTTCTTGACTCCTCTGTTTAGGCTCAACTCCTAACGAAGCCAAGGGGGGTAGACCCTATTAAGTTACTAAGGCTAACTACTTAGTATGGTGATGTTAAACTGAATGACTTACTTAGGAGTTTGAAATTTAACCATAAACAACCATAGATGACAAGATACAAAATGAGCGCACGAAAGCACAATGCTGAGACACAATATATATATATATATATAGCAAGAAAATAACGAGTAACTTAAAATGGAGTCAAAAGATAATCAATGTACGTGCATGTGCTTGGAGTGAATGTTTTACAATTGCCTCTTGGTACGTTTTAAGTTAATGTGAAATATGAGTTGATTAAAATTAGGTGAAGGGGTGGACTTCAGATATACCCGAGAGTACTTGGAGTATGTCCAAAACTAAACCTTCACGGCTACCCGCAAGGAATATGTGGGCTGAATGGAGTCTCTGAGGCTATTGTTCATAATGCACCCGCAGGTGTAACAGAGATTGGCACCCCAAGGTCACTTTTCAGGAGTTCTCGCTTCCTTTGGGTATTTTGCCACCGTAATGGTTTGATCGAGGTGTTGGATTTTCACTTGATGGTTTGTCAATTTGGGAGAGTGAATCCTAATTATTCTAGTCACTCAAGTGCTTTTGATGCAGCTTGACTGATCGGATGAACCACAGCCAAGTGCAGAGCATACACACCGAGGTCTTGTCAATTTTAGTAAATTTTAAGATAGGTGTTCTTGTTAAAAAGAAAACCCTCCAGGAACCTCTTTCGATCCAAGTGGATCTCAATTAGGGAATCAAGGAGGGGTTAATTTTATTATAGTTAATGAAACAGTTGATGAAAAAGGAATCAAATATACACAATTCTAGTTTTCTAATTAGTCCTACCACGCATCTCTTTCCCTTTTCGGGTCAATCGGGAAGTCATGGGATAAGTATTAAAATTACTTTGAAACCTCAGATATGGAATATGGAAATGATTATAAATCAAAGTATACTACCCTACATATTAGAACTATGCTAGATTAAAAAAATATAAACGAAAAGCAAAAAAAAAGACATGGATGCAAATCCCCCCAGGGGGGGAAAGAGCCTATTCGAAAATATCTTTTTTTTTTATTAGCAATGATTTACAATATTAGAAAATTGAAATTGATGCACTTTGATGCTTGTTATCTGGGATCCACAGGCCTACAACAAGCTTGTAACAAGCTAAAATCAAAACACGGCAGTGGGGGAAGCTTCTGGGAAGCTCTGGTTCGTCAAAGAGTTGGAAAATGGGCAGAGTCTTTCTCTCTTTTTTGTTAGACCTGCTCAAAAAAAGCAATCAATTAGAATCAAATGTGCCCAAACACACTTTAAAAGTGTTTTGGGTCACCACGCTAGTTACCGAAAAAAAACTAAGTAAAAAAATTGTTAAAAGGGGCTAATCTAGTTTTGCAAAAAGGAACCAAGGAAAGCAAGCTTTCCTTGGGATCCTAGCTTGCTGTTTGGGCAGCCAATGAGATATGCAATTTTATTGCAGAATTTAAATCTTTGAAGAATGAAAAAATAAACTACCTTATGAGCAAGCTTTAGATCTATGCTTTAGCTACTTGCAAAAAAGGAAATTCCTACACCTAGATATATCTTTATGAAATTACAGATCTAAGCAACAAGACTCTTATGAACTAGATCTAACAATATATATTCAATTCTTAGAACTAGATCTGATCATAAGAGGTAGAGACACGTAATTGGAAGATTGATTTTAATAGAAAGGAGGAAGAGAAGGGGAAAGGCCCTTTGTTGGATGGATATACAATGAAAACTTGTTAGTTGAATATAGAGGGGCAATGCCTTCACAAAGTTTTTGGATGTACAATGGAGTCAAACTAGATCCACAGCTTGTCCAATCTTTGCTACCTAAAAGCTAAACACACAATCCTGCACAAAACCTCATTAGATCTGGATATATATATGAAAAAGAGACAAGAATTACATGCAAATAAACTTATTAAACATGTATAATCTAGATCTTCAAACATATATGCTATGAGATATAGAAAAAACAAGTAACCTTACTTGCCCAACTATACTCCTATTGAGTCAGCTGAATCGTTCAAGCCAGACAGGGTTTAGTTGCAGAAATTGAGAGAAAAGCTCGCAACATCAATAGCCATAAGACAATGCTTAATCCACACACATGAGAGCATTACACCATTTGGCCTCCAAAGCTTCTTTATTCCAACAATCAAAATATTACAACAGTATTACAATAGAAAGCCCTTCAATCCAACTCTAACTAGCTTGGAAGAGGCAGTTTGTGCTTTTATTTATACAAAAACTAGGAGATCCAGCCCAGGGGGGGCACAAATCCCAAGGAAACAGATCACTGCAGCTGAGGGAGAGTCCATCAATGCTGATCTGAAGCTGAACTGAGCCTACTTGTCAACTGAGGGGCTGATTGAGCTAACACATCAACCCATAAACCGACACATCAGTCCACAGAGCTTCCAGGAGAGCCCACATGTGTGGAGGAGAGAGAGAGGGCGCAATTCCCCATAAAGGCTGCTAAAGATCAACTCTGGATCTAATTTGATCACCTCCTCCAGTCAAGGATTTGTCATATCCAGTCAATCTGGTTCAGATCTAACTGATTTCAATCAAATCGACTGAGAATATACTGATCTATGATTTTGGATTTGCTCCATTATTCATCAATTTATTAATTAAAATAATCAATAATTGATTTTTTGGGGCTTTCTGACCCGAGTGACGGAAAATCACTCAAAACTAGGAAAAAGTGGGTCCATGGGTTTACATGGTGCTTTTAGCTTGAAAATGAGCACCTACAAGATTGAAACTGATTATTTGGCCCACTTTTATTACAAAATCAATTTTCCCAATTAAAATATTAAAAAATAGCCTAGGTTTTGGAAAAATTAAATTTTAATAAAAAACACTGAAAAAATTTAAAAAATTAAAAAACTTAGGGGGACTTAGACATGTTCATATGACTCGACCATGATGCCTAGCATGTTTATAAATTGACACATAGACTCTAATAACCTCAATATGCCTAAATTCCAAGCCGACCACCCCAACTTTGGAGGTATGGAGTGAAAAACTCAGAAATTATTAGTTGTTTATTCAACAACCAATAATAACCAAGGAAAAAAACACCCTGGGAGGATCAGTGTGACAAACACAGTCTAAGAGACCGAGTCTTTTACAGACACTATCATGCTAGAAAATTTATTACAATTCCCCCATCGGGTATGAACATGTGATATAGTATAACAAAGCTCCCCAGAAGCAAGACTGAAGGTTCTCTGAAGTACGAACAAGTTATCCTTGTTCGGTTCATCAGGCTCACTTGATAAAAAAACCACTAAGTACAACTTATGTGGTAACATTCTGGCTCTAGTTGTGGGACGTGTGCTCGATCTAGTCTTTAAGGCAAGGAGAGGATACAAGAACACCAGAATCTCTGGTTTATATACCCTGTAAAAACATCTCAACCTGACAAGAAAACCTCAGTAGCACAAGCTTTATATAAAAACCAAATGAACCATTAAGCTGAATTACTTAAACAAAATAAATGTAATTAACTAATGAAAAAAAAGTTCTATTATAGCTAAGTACAAAACATAAATGTAGAAAGTAAATGCTCTCTTTTAGGAGCTTATTTTCCTACTCTAAGCATGATATAAAAAGGTTAGGTGTAATAAAAAATCCAATGTAATAACCTAAGCATTTTATTAACATAAATTTTATTTCCTTCTCTTTGGTTACTAGCCAAAGTAAGGAAACCTTATTCAGAAAATGCAAACCTGCGTGATGATTCAGAATGGGCGGGATGGATGGGAGATCATAGGCATGAATAATGTCATAAAAATTCTTCCCCAACTTGTATGTGCTTATCCAGGCTGCTTCTATCCATGACTGGATAGGACTGATATACCAATCAGAGCGATGAGGCAAACTGACTATATCATCATACTGATCACCATGGCTTATCAAATGATAACTCGCTGCACAAGCCCCAAGTAGCTCCAAATCACAAGGA
Organism: Pseudotsuga menziesii; assembly: GCA_001517045.1. Classification (NCBI taxonomy): domain Eukaryota; kingdom Viridiplantae; phylum Streptophyta; class Pinopsida; order Pinales; family Pinaceae; genus Pseudotsuga; species Pseudotsuga menziesii. The sequence goes on from LPNX010357046.1 coordinate 37,481, forward strand.
ACCTCTATATGTGAAAAAGATGGCTAAGACTGATATTCCACTGACTGCATCACATCTGACTTTTCACAACACTATTTCTCAATGTCTTCATTACTGATACCCTTGTACTGCTTTGCATGATATGAATCTAAATGATCACGTGAAAATTCTGAATGCTCCTCTTCCATACTAAAGTTTTCCCAGGCATCCAGATCCATTCTCCCCTCTATGGACGTATCGTAGATTGGACTTCCACAAATTTTTGAATAGACACTCCCCTTGTTGGACATATCATGGATGGGATTCTCCATATTATTTTCACAATTTGGATTATCTATGAAATTCCAATAGTCATCACTCCCATCCATGTCATATGTGGGGGACTCTTCATCCATGGCATCATGATCCTTCCTATCCATGTCCTCCTTGTATTCATAACAATCTTCTTCAGAAAAAAAATTACAAGGCAATAAACTTTCCAAACCTTCATCAACATGAGGATAATAAGGTCTAGTGTCACCACACACCATACTTATCTTATCATAAGTTTCTTTATAGGCTTCTATTATGATATCATGAAGAGGATCTTCAATATTATCTTGAATCAAGGAAACTTTTTGGACATGTTCAATGGGATCACTCGGGATGTGTTGCTCAGTGGGTTTATCTAGAGGGCTTTCTAGAAAAATATTAGCATTGCAACACACTTGAGAATATCTCAAATTTTCAATTTTTTCAGCTATGGTGACATGAGGAGAGTCTTCAACAATGCATTCCATCATGGGCTCCTTCTGAATCTCTTCAATAGGATCATCCTGGATTTTCCCTTCCTCAAAATCTTGCTGTGTATTGGGAGATACCTCATATTCTTTAATACGCTGCTTAATTACTTCCTTTCTTGAATAACTACGAGGAAACTCTTTGATGGGAGTATCGTTGACCTCCTCTTCACTTAAATGTTCAAGAAGTGATTCCAATTCTTCAATACTTTGTATCATGGCAAAAGGTCCATCATATGTTTCCATGTGATACTCTGTCCCAGATAGGTAGAAGGTACAGATCTTTTCAAGGAACTTTTTCAAACCATTCATACTACCCCTACCATCATGCCACTGCTCTAAAAACATCCAAAGGAAGCTTGGAAAATAAGTTATAGATTTATTAGGAAGGCCCTGATAGAACCAACAACGGGCCTCACCCCAAAAAGTACCAACAAACATTTCCATCATATTGTCTTCATGAAGAATATTGAAGTCATCCATCAACTGAAGGAAAGATTTGACATGCCAGATGGCCGAATCACCATAATTTCCATGAAAAAATGGAAGCCATTTATATGCATCCCCCACACCATTACAAGAGTTAGGAAAACCCGGGATGTTTGAGAAATCGATAGGCTGAAAAATTCCAGTTATCTGGGCACCATATTTCTCCTTTAATTCATCCATATAAAAAATTAATAGTATGCATTTGATATAACCATTAAACCTTGTACTAAAAAGGTGGAGCCATCAAGTGATGAGCTTTAAAGGTTTTAACATGTCCCATGGGCTCATCTACACACAACAAAACTTCACAAGTTTATGAGAAAGCAGGGTTTTATCCCTTCAATGGAGTCGCCATGTGAAAAAGAGAAATAAGCATTTGTAAATCTTTTCACAAAAATTATTTTTTGCTTTTCTTTGTAAAAATAAAAACTAGAAAAAAGTCAGTGGAGTCTCAAGATGAAAATTAAAGATCTACTCTAAGCATTCATCAAACAAAGGAAAAACAAAAAGGAAGAAAACAAAAGTCGTACTCCGAGAATAAAAAGATTTATCCCCGGCAACGACGCCAAAAAGTGTTGCCGCCTTTCACACACCTGGGTCACGTGGCAGAAATATTCAAGCCACTCGGTGTGTCCTTGGGGGAAAGTCTCGAGTCAAGGCTATCACTTTGTTCTTGACTCCTCCGTTTAGGCTCAACTCCTAACGAAGCCAAGGGGGGTAGACCCTATTAAGTTACTAAGGCTAATTACTTAGTATGGTGATGTTAAACTGAATGAATTACTTAGGAGTTTGAAATTTAACCATAAACAACCATAGATGACAAGATACAAAATGAGTGCACGAAATCACAATGCTGAGACACAATATATATATATATATAGCAAGAAAATAACGAGTGCCTTAAAATGGAGTCAAAAGATAATCAATGTACTTGCATGTGCTTGGAGTGAATGTTTTGCAATTACCTCTTGGTACGTTTTAGGTTAATGTGAAATATGAGTTGATTAAAATTAGGCGAAGGGGTGGACTCCAGATATACCCGAGAGTACTTAGAGTATGTCCAAAACATGAATATGTGGGCTGAATGGAATCTCTGAGGATATTGTTCATAATGCACCCGCAGGTGTAACAGAGATCGGTGCCCCAAGGTCGCTTTTCAGGAGTTCCCGCTTCCTTTGGGTATTTTTCCACCGTAATGGTTTGATCGAGGTGTTAGATTTTCACCTAATGGTTTGTCAATTTGGAAGAGTGAATACTAATTATTATAGTCACTCAAGTGCTTTTGATGAAGCTTGACTGATTGGACGAACCGCAGCCAAGTGCAGAGCATACACACCGGGGTCTTGTCAATTTTAGTAAATTTTAAGATAGGTGTTTTTGTTAAAAAGAAAACCCTCTAGGAACCTCTTTCGATCCAAGTGGATCTCAATCGGGGAATCAAGGAGGGGTTAATTTTATTATAGTTGATGAAATAGTTGATGAAAAATGAATCAAATATACACAATGCCAGTTTTCTAATTAGTCCTACCACGCATCTCTTTCCCCTTTCGGGTCAATTGGGAAGTCGTGGGATAAGTATTAAAATTACTTTGAAACCTCAGATATGGAATATGGAAATGGTTATAAATCAAAGTATACTACCCTACAGATTAGAACTACGCTAGATTAAAAAAAGATAAACGAAAAGCAAAAAAAAGACACGGACGCAAATTCCCCAGGGGGGATGGTGAATAGGCTCGAAAGAGCCTATTTGAAAAGTTCTTTTGTTTTTATTAGCAGCGATTTACAATATCAAAAAATTTAAATTGATGCACTTTGATCCTTGTTATTTGGGATCCAAAGTCTTACAACAAGCTTGTAACAAGCTAAAATCAAAACACGATAGTGGGGGAAGCTTCTGGGAAGCTCTGGTTCGTCCAAGAGTTGGAAAATGGGCAGAGTCTCCCTCTCTTTTTTGTTAGACCTGCTAAAAAACAACGAGCAATTAGAATCAAATGTGCCCAAACACACTTTAAAAGTGTTTCGGGTCACCACGCTAGTTACCGAAAAAAAAACTAAGTAAATAAATTGTTAAAAGGGGCTAATCTAGTTTTGCAAAAAGGAACCAAGGAAAACAAGATTTCCTTGGGATCTTGGCTTGCTGTTTGGGAAGTCAATGAGATATGCACTTTTCTTGCAGAATTTAAATCTTTGAAGAACGAAAAAAGAAACTACCTTATGAGCAAGCTTTAGATCTATGCTTTAGCTACTTGCAAAAAAGGAAATTCCTACACCTAGATCTATCTTTATGAAATTACAGATCTAAGCAACAAGACTCTTATGAACTAGATCTAACAATATATATTCAATTCTTAGAACTAGATCTGATCATAAGAGGCAGATACAGGTAACCAAAATATTGATTTTAATAGAAAGGAGGAAGAGAAGGGGAAAGGGCAGTTGTTGGATGGACCTGCAATGGAAACTTGTTAGTGGAATACAAAGGGGCAATGCCTTCACAAAGTTTTTGGATGTACAGTGGAGTCAAACTAGATCCACAACTCATCCAATTTTGTAACCTAAAATCTAAACACACAATCCTGCACAAAACCTCATGAGATTTGGATATATATATGAAAAAGAGAAAGAATTACATGCAAATAAACTTATTCAACATGTATAATCTAGATCTTCAAACATATATGCTATGAGATATAGAAAAACCAAGTAACCTTACTTTCCCAACTATATTCCTATTGATTCAATTGAATCGTTCAAGCCAGACAGGGTTCAGATGCAGAAATTAAGAGAAAAGCCGGCAACATCAATAGTCATAAGACAATGCTTAATCCACACACATGAGAGCATTACACCATTTGGCCTCCAAAGCTTATTTATTCCAACAATCAAAATATTACAACAGTATCACAATAGAAATCCCTTCAATCTAACTCTAACTAGCTTGGAAGAGGCCGTTTGTGCTTTTATTTATACAAAAATCGGGAGATCTAGCCCAATGGGGCACAAATCCCAAGGAGATGGATCACTGCAGCTGAGGGAGAGTCCATCAATGCTGATCTAAAGCTGAACTAAGCCTACTTGTCAACCGGGGGGATGATTGAGCTGACACATCAACCCATAAACCGACACATCAGTCCACAGAGCTTCCAGGAGAGCCCACACATGTGGAGGAGAGAGAGAGGGCACAATTCTCCATAAAGGCCGCTGAAGATCAACTCTGGATCTGATTTGATCACCTCCTTCAGTCAAGGATTTGTCAGATCCAGTCAATCTGGTTCAGATCTGACTGATTTCAATCAAATTGGCCAAGAATCCACTGATCTATGATTTTGGATTTGCTCCATTATTCATCAATTTATTAATTAAAATAATCAATAATTGATTTTTGGGGCTTTCTGACCTGAGTGATGGAAAATCACTCAAAACTAGGAAATAGTGGGTCCATGGGTTTACATGGTGCTCTTAGCTTGAAAATGAGCACCTACATGACTGAAACTGATTATTTGGCCCACTTTTATTACAAAATCAATTTTTCCAATTAAACTATTAAAAAATAGCCAGTTTTGGAAAAATTAAATTTTAATAAAAAACACTGAAAAAATTTAAAAAATTAAAAAACCTAGGGGACTTAGACATGTTCATATGACTCGACCATGATGCCTCGCATGTTTATATATTGAGACATAGACTCTAATAACCTCAATAGGCCTAAATGCCAAGCCGACCACCCCAACTTTGGAGGTATGGAGTGAAAAACTCAGAAATTATTAGTCGTTTATTCAACAACCAATAATAACCAAGGGAAAAAACACCTCGGGCTGCTTGATTTGACAAATAAAGTCTAAGAGACCAAGTGTTTTACAGACACTATCATTCTAGAACATTTATTACAATTCCCCCATCGGGTATGAACATGTGATATAGTATAACAAAGCTCCCCATAAGCAAGACTGAAGGTTCTCTGAAGTACGAACAAGTTATCCTTGTTCGGTTTACCAGGTTCACTTGATAAAAAATCACTAAGTACAACTTAGGTGGTAACATTCTGGCTCCAACTGTGGGACGTGTGCTTGATCTGGTCTTTAAGGCAAGGAGAGGATACGAGAACACCAGAATATCTGGTTTATATACCCTGTAAAAACATCTCAACCTGACAAGAAAACCTTAGTAGCACAAGCTTTATATAAAAACCAAATGAACCATTAAGCTGAATTATTTAAACAAAATAAATGTAATTAACTAATGAAAAAAAAGTTCTATTATAGCTAAGTACAAAACATAAATGCAGAAAGTAAATGCTCTCTTTTAGGAGCTTATTTTCCTACTCTAAGCATGATATTAAAAGGTTAGGTGTAATAAAAAATACAATGTAACCACCTAAGCATTTTATTAACATAAAAAAAAATTTCCTTGTCTTTGGTTACCAGCTAAAGTAAGGATACCTTATTCAGAAAATGCAAACCTGCGTGATGATTTAGAATGGGCGGGATGGATGGGAGATCATAGGCATGAATAATGTCATAAAAATTCTCCCCCAACTTGTATGTGCTCATGCAGGTTGCTTCTATCCATGACTGGATAGGACTGATATACCAATCAGAATGATGAGGCAGACTGACTATATCATAATACTGATCACCAGGGCTTATCAAATGATAACTCATTGAACAAGCCCCAAGTAGCTCCAAATCATAAGGAACCTCTATATGTGAAAAAGATGGCTGAGACTGATATTCCACTGACTGCATCACATCTGACTTTTCACAACATTGTTTCTCAATGTCTTCATTACAGATACCCTTGTACTGCTCTGCATGATATGAATCTGAATGATCACATGAAAATTCTGAATGCTCCTCTTCCATACTAAATTTTTCCCAGGCATCCAGATCCATGCTCCCCTCTATGGACGTATCGTAGATTGGACTTCCACAAATTTTTGAATAGACACTCCCCTTGTTGGACATATCATGGATGGGATTCTCCATAAGATTTTCACAATTTGGATTATCTATGAAATTCCAATATTCATCACTCCCATCCATGTCATATGTGGGGGAATCTTCATCCATGGCATCATGATCCTGCCTATCCATGTCCTCCTTGTATTCATAACAATCTTCTTCAAAAAAAAATTTACAAGGCAATAAAATTTCCAAACCTTCATCAACATGAGGAGAACAAGGTCTAGTGTCACCACACACCATACTGATCTTATCATAAGTTTCTTTATAGGCTTCTGTTATGATATCATGAAGAGGATCTTCAATATTATCTTGAATCAAGGAAACTTTTTGGACATGTTCAATGGGATCACTTGGGATGTGCTGCTCAGTGGGTTTATCTAGAGGGCTTTCTGGAAAAATATCAGCATTGCAACACACTTAAGAATATCTCAAATTTTCAATGTTTTCAGCTATGGTGACATGAGGAGAGTCTTCAACAATGCGTTCCATCATGGGCTCCTCCTGAATCTCTTCAATAGGATCATCCTGGATTTTCCCTTCCTCAGAATCTTGCTGTGTATTGGGAGATGACTCATATTCTTTAATACGCTACTTAATTACTTCCTTTCTTGAATAACTATGAGGAAACTCTTTGATGGGAGTATCATGAACCTCCTCTTCACTTAAATGTTCAATAAGTGATTCCAATTCTTCAATACTTTGTATCATGGAAAAAGGTCCATCATATGTTTCCATGTGATACTCTGTCCCAGTTAGGTAGAAGTTATAGATATTTTCAAGGAACTTTTTCAAACCATTCATACTACCCCTAAGATCATGCCACTACTCTAAAAACATCCAAAGGAATCTTGGAAAAAAATATATACATTTATTAGGAAGGCCCTGATAGAACCAACAACAGGCCTCACCCCAAAAAGTACCAGCAAACATTTTCATCATATTGTCTTCATGAAGAATATTGAATTCAGCCATCAACTGAAGGAAAGATTTGACATGCCAGATGGCCGAATCACCATAATTTCCATGAAAACCTGGAAGCCATTTATATGGATCCCCCACACCATTACAAGAGTTAGGAAAACCCAGGATGTTTGAGAAATCGATAGGCTGAAAAATTCCAGTTATCTGGGCACCATATTTCTCCTTTAATTCATCCATATCAAAAATTAATAGTATGCATTTGATATAACCATTAAACATTGTACTGAAAAGGTGGAGCCATCAAGTGATGAGCTTTAAAGGTTTTAACATGTCCCATGGGCTCATCTACACACAACAAAAATTCACAAGTTTATGAGAAAGCAGGGTTTTATCCCTTCAATGGAGTCGCATGTGAAAAAAGAGAAATAAGCATTTGTAAATCTTTTCACAAAAAATATTTTTTGCTTTTCTTTGTAAAAATAAAAATTGGAAAAAAGTCAATGGAGTCGCCAGATGAAAATTAAAGATCTACTCTAAGCATTCATCAAACAAAGGAAAAACAAAAAGGAAGAAAACAAAAGTCGTACTCCGGGAATAGAAAGATTTATCCCCGGCAACGACGCCAAAAAGTGTTGCCGCCTTTCACACACCTGGGTCACGTGGCAGAAATATTCAAGCCACTCGGTGTGTCCTTGGGGGCAAGTCTCGAGTCAAGGCTGTCACCTTGTTCTTGACTCCTCCGTTTAGGCTCAATTCCTAATGAAGCCAAGGGGGGTAGACCCTATTAAGTTAGCAAGGCTAATTACTTAGTATGGTGATGTTAAACTGAATGAATTACTTAGGAGTTTGAAATTTAACCATAAACAACCATAGATGACAAGATACAAAATAAGCGTACGAAAGCACAATGATGAGACACAATATATATATATATATAGCAAGAAAATAACCAGTTCCTTAAAATGGAGTCAAAAGATAATCAATGTACTTGCATGTGCTTGGTGTGAATGTTTTGCAATTGCCTCTTGGTACGTTTTAAGTTAATGTGAAATATGAGTTGATTAAAATTAGGCGAAGGGGTGGACTCCAGATATACCCGAGAGTACTTGGAGTATGTCCAAAACTAAACCTTCACGGCTACCCACAAGGAATATGTGGGCTGAATGGACTCTCTGAGGCAATTGTTCATAATGCACCCGCAGGTGCAACATAGATCGGTGTCTCAACGTCACTTTTTAGGAGTTCCCGCTTCCTTTGGGTATTTTGATACCGTAATGGTTTGATCGAGGAGTTGGATTTTCACCTGATGGTTTATCAAATTGGGAGAGTGAATCCTAATTATTCTAGTCACTCAAGTGCTTTTGATGCAGCTTGACTGATTGGACGAACCGCAGCCAAGTGCAGAGCATACACAGCGGGGTCTTGTCGATTTTAGTAAATTTTAAGATATGTGTTCTTGTTAAAAGGAAAACCCTCTAGGAGCCTCTTTCGATCCAAGTGGATATCAATCGGGGAATCGAGGAGGGGTTAATTTTATTATAGTTGATGAAACAGTTGATGAAAAAGGAATCAAATATACACATTGCCAGTTTTCTAATTAGTCCTACGATGCATCTCTTTCCCCTTTCGGCTCAACCGGGAAGTCATGGGATAAGTATTAAAAGTACTTTGAAACCTCATATATGGAATATGGAAATGATTAGAAATCAAATTATACTACCCTGCAGATTAGAACTACGCTAGATTGAAAAAAGATAAACGAAAAGCAAAAAAAAAGACACAGACGCAAATCCCCCCACGGGGGATGGTGAATAGGCTCGAAAGAGCCTATTCGAAAAGATATTTTGTTTTTATTAGCAGCGATTTACAATATCATAAAATTGAAATTGATTCACTTTGATCCTTGTTATCTGGGATCCAAAGGCTTACAACAAGCTTGTAACAAGCTAAAATCAAAACACGATGGTGGGGGAAGCTTCCGGGAAGCTCTGGTTCGTCCAAGAGTTGGAAAATGGGCAGAGTATCCCTCTCTTTTTTGTTAGGCCTGCTAAAAAACAGCAAGAAATTAGAATCAAATGTGCCCAAACACACTTTAAAAGTGTTTTGGGTCACCACGCTAGTTACCAAAAAAAAAACTAAGTAAAAAAATTGTTAAAAGGGGCTAATCTAGTTTTGCAAAAAGGAACCAAGGAAAGCAAGATTTCCTTGGGATCTTGGCTTGCTGTTTGGGAAGCCAACGAGATATGCAATTTTCTTGAAGAATTTAAATCTTTGAATAACGAAAAAAGAAACTACCTTATGAGCAAGCTTTAGATCTATGCTTTAGCTACTTGCAAAAAAGGAAATTCCTACACCTAGATCTATCTTTATGAAATTACAGATCTAAGCAACAAGACTCTTATGAACTAGATATAACAATATATATTCAATTCTTAGAACTAGATCTGATCATAAGAGGCAGAGACAGGTAACCGAAAGATTGATTTTAATAGAAAGGAGGAAGAGAATGGGAAAGGCCTGTTGTTGGATGGATCTGCAATGGAAACTTCTTAGTGGAATACAGAGGGGCAATGCCTTCACTAAGTTTTTGGATGTATAGTGGAGTCAAACTAGATCCACAGCTCATACAATCTTTTCTACTTGAAAGCTAAACACACAATCCTGCACAAAACCTCATGAGATATGGATATATATATGAAAAAGAGACAAGAATTACATGCAAATAAACTTATTAAACATGTATAATCTATATCTTCAAACATATATGCTATGAGATATAGAAAAAACAAGTAACCTTACTTGCCCAACTATATTCCTATTGATTCAGCTGAATCGTTCAAGCCAGACAGGGTTCAGATGCAGAAATTGAGAGAAAAGTCGGCAACATCAATAGCTGTAAGACAATGCTTAATCCACACACATGAGAGCATTACACCATTTGGCCTCCAAAGCTTCTTTATTCCAACAATCAAAAGATTACAACAATATTACAATAGCAAGCCCTTCAATCCAACTCTAACTAGCTTGGAAGAGGCAACTTGTGCTTTTGTTTATACAAAAACCAGGAGATCCATCCCAGGGGGGCACAAATCCCAAGGAGACAGATCACTGCAGCTGAGGGAGAGTCCATCAATGCTGATCTGAAGCTGAACTGAGCCTACTTGTCAACCGAGGGCCTAATTAAGCTGACACATCAACCCATAAACCGACACATCAGTCCACGGAGCTTCCAGGAGAGCCCACACATGTGGAGGAGAGAGAGAGGGTGCAATTCCCCATAAAGGCCACTAAAGATCAACTCTGGATCTGATTTGATCACCTTCTTCAGTCAAGGATTTGTCAGATCCAGTCAATCTGGTTCAGATTTGACTGATTTCAATCAAATCGGCTGAGAATCCACTGATCTATGATTTTGGATTTGCTCCATTATTCATCAATTTATTAATTAAAATAATCAATAATTGATTTTTTGGGGCTTTCTAACCTGAGTGATGGAAAATCACTCAAAACTAGGAAAAAGTGGGTCCATGGGTTTACATGGTGCTCTTAGCTTGAAAATGAGCACCTACATGACTGAAACTGATTATTTGGCCCACTTTTATTACAAAATCAATTTTTCCAATTAAACTATTAAAAAATAGAATAAGTTTTGGAAAAATTAAATTTTAATAAAAAAACACTGAAAAAATCAAAAAAATAAAAAAACCTAGGGGGACTTAGACATGTTCATATGAATCGACCATGATGCCTAGCATGTTTATACATTGACACATAGACTCTAATAACCTCAATAGGCCTAAATTCCAAGCCGACCACCCCAACTTTAGAGGTATGGAGTGAAAAACTCAGAAATTATTAGTCGTTTATTCAACAACCAATAATAACCAAGGGAAAAAACACCTTGGGCTGATTAGTTTGACAAATAAAGTCTAAGAGATCGAGTCTTTTACAGACACTATCATGCTAGAACATTTATTACAATTCCCCCATCAGGTATGAACATGTGATATAGTATAACAAAGCTCCATAGAAGCAAGACTGAAGGTTCTCTGAAGTACGAACAAGTTATCCTTGTCCAGTTCACCGGGCTCACTTGATAAAAAACCACTAAGTACAACTTAGGTGGTAACACTCCTCCAGATTGAAAATGTACCGACAAAACAACAATCCATGGTACCAACAAAAAAACAAGCAATGGCACCAACAAAACAGAACACCATGATCCTGAATCAACAAGAACAGGAGGAGGGAGGAGGAAAGACGGACAAAGAAACTCGGGCCGAAATACCTGAGTACTCTATGACAAAAGATAACCTGAAAAGAATAGCTAAAGAAATATCAACATCAAGGAAAAAGAAAGGGACTCGGGCATAAGGAAAGGGGAAGCGCAAACTTATCCTTCAAGAAGAATTAGAAGATGAATATGAACTACTTTCTACTGCTGCCGACATTCTAGAGGATGCTTCACTAAACAAAGTATATGTCGAAGCACAGTTCAAACAGTTTGTCAAATTAGGAGCGAAGTATGGTAGGCTTAAAAAGGTAAGAGTTGCTACCTAGCCCATAATAAGTCCCATTGATTTAACACCAAAATCTCCACAACCTTCTCCGACTAGAAGAACACCAGACTCAACCATTTCCATATCACCAATTTACAAAGATATCATCCCCGAAACCCTAAAAGAAAATATTGATAGAGATGTTGAACTTTAGCAATTTATCAACACACTTCTCAACCTATTTCTCAATTCCCAACAAATCACCACCACTCATAAACTGATAGAGTTGACCTCTTCCCGACAAAATCTCACCTCACAAATCGACCAAGTCTCACCAACACCAAAAGTTGTGGGACTTATCAAATCCTCGTACACGCAAAATCCTAACAAAACATATGAAATTGCCGCAACCTAAATTTCCTAATTTACACCAACTATCCCAAAAATTCATGTTAATGAGGCTAATGAAGGAACACTTGATCTTAAAGGTAATGGTCAAGCAACACTGGATACAGAAATCACCCACCCTATGGACTCTGAAGAAATCGACAACCCTGTCGATTTTCACCTAGATGTCGATATCCCCATGCCGACAAGTCTCCTTCTAACCACTCCATTAACCCCAGACTACTCACCATTTCCATCACCATCACCACCATCGGCACCAGAGTCTCCTCACAATCTAGAGCCACCATATTCACCACCACTAGAGGCACAAACAACTACAAGTCCCACCCGTGTAATTTATCCAATTAACCCTGCCACAATAGAAGCTCAGTCAACTGAAAATCCACTGAATGAAGAGCACCAAGCAGGGAAGCAACAAACAACATCAGTACCAACAGGACTAGTGATGGTCCATCATTCTAAACACAAGAGCAAAAGAAAAGAAAAGAAGAAAAGAGAACAACAGCAGACACAACAGGCACCGACAGTTATCCACCTTCATTAACTAGGGTCGACTACTGTAGTCGACACACCAAAATTTAAAGATGGAGAACTGGACCAACTATTGGGAGCACTCACTAAAGAGGTTGCAACAAGAAATCAAGATAGAAAAGAAAAAATAATACAAACTTGAAGCATAATAAGTTGAATTCTTGACCAAATGCAGGAATCTAACTCAAACAATTTTACCAGGAGCAACGGAGACCGACACTGACAAACCACTAGAGAGATCTTACTAGCTGTTGGAAAGTGTCGTGTCAAACCTTCAGACACGACTGTAGGCCAAGAAGGATGAGCAAAAAGAAGAGACTTCTGTTCAATTGAGAAATCAGTACATAGCATTCTTAGAAGCCTAGAAAGTACTGTAGGAACATTTGGAGGAATCTGCCACCACAGAAGAAGTAGTGCGCAGCTAGTACACTTTCTATGGCTAGGTATTTCAACAGGCTTGAGACACACGAGAACACATTAAAACATTGGAAAATCAGCAAGGATTGGAAACAGTAATGTGGAGCATAGTACAAGATCAGATTGAACTAGAGACAACAAAACTGGAAAATTAGAAAAACAAGCACACCAGTGGATGAATCAGGAATTACCCAGTCTTGACAAATTGGAAAATATCTTTCCACAAATGAAAAGATTGCTCGACATAGCAGAAGAAAAAACTCAAGTGGCTAGGGATCGACATGATCAACATCACAGACCTACCAACACAAGAGAAGCTGTTGATTTTTTCAAGCATTACAACCTTTACCATTGAGATTCAGAACACCCTCCGCAATTGGACAGAATTTCAGCACCAACTTGCCATTACAGCAGAAGCCATTGTGGAGGCATGTGTACAGAAAATACCATCCATTCAAGTGCACAACCCTTGAAGACAGAGCAATTGGAAGAAAACTACTTCAGATAGGATGTTTTTGTTACCTCCCCTATTTCTTCGAGATGAAGAAAGATTTTGTTCCTAGGGGAGATATTGGAGGAGCTAGATGATGAACCGACTAGACTAGTTAGCCAACTAATTAGATATTAGGTCGGCCTCCAAAGGTCATGTCGGCTGACAGAACCGACAAGTAGTTATTCATAACTATTTTGTAATCATATATAATAGGCTGTTGAGCCAAATACGAACTTGGTTCAGTTTGATGTTTGTATGAACCTGCATGTGATTTATGTAATATAAAGTTGTTATTCACCCTACTATCTTGTCTCTTGTCTCTGTTATGTTTATATGATTCTATATGTGTATTATTGGTAACTTAGTGATCTGAGTGATTACAACAGTGAGCGCTCACCGTGTAATGGACAAGCTGGTGCTTTTCCAAAATGCCAAAGGAAAGTTCTCAAATGATCAAAAGCCATTATCCTTTCGCATGAAATATTTTTATGATTCTTATAAGGTCCTCCAAGATTGAATTCCCTCCCATAGGATTCCTCCAACTCATCCTTGATGTTTAGTAACCCCTATGACACTGATTCCTTCTCCTCATCCCTCAATCTTCCTCCAAATTTGATTTGCTGCTACCAACCCCCAACTGCACCCTCTTGGTGGCTATTTTTATCCCTGACATGTCATATTTTCATAGGTCTGCAATCAGGTCTGCAATCATGTCTGATTTTGTCATAGAATCTCCCATCATTGTTTTCATAAAACGCAGAGAATCTTTCTCCAAGTGGCACATAGTTTCTTCTTAGTCTCTTCCTCTTCCATGGGGAGTTATTCCTCTTCACGTATTCAAATCCTTGGGATTATGGAATGTTACTGGACACATCTTCACCTTCCAAGAATGTTCCATTACTCATAATTTCGAATTTGGGGTTAAGTCATGACAAGTGTAAGGAATAATCTAGCCACCCAAGGTCTCCATGAACCTCCAAGTGTCTTCATGAAGCAATGCCACTTTATTTTCACCATATTTATTATTTTTATGACCCAATTTAATGTGTAGATGGTAAACCAAGGTTCTCATGGGTCTCATAGCTCCCTTATTGCAAGATTTAATGCCTCCTCCCCAACCTAGGGAACTAGTAGGTGGGTGAAACATTGTTAACTAGTAGTCTCATTGGGATGGGGACATGACATGTGAAGGATTTAAATGCATATGGAAGTGCTTGGAAGCAAGTGTAACTTCTATAGAAATATTTTGGGCAGGATCATGAGCTTGTAAACATCTATAAATACTAGTGCTGGAGCATAAAGAGGAGCTTTTTCTTTTAGCGAATTGAGGTTAGCTAGTTTGTCGAAGAAGAACCAGTTGGTTGTGGAAGAAGATAATCCCTTCCTTGTAATTGGATAAGGGTTGTGTGGTAATAGTCTATGGTAATACATACTGGTTAGAGATTGTATTTGTACTGTAATTTTATTTGTAAAGAGATTGTTTAATTTAATTGAAATCCAAAATCCTTAGTAAAGTCTTGAATTGTGTTTTTGGTATGTCCATTACGTTCTATTGTGCGCTTTGATCTGCGGACTACTTAAGCAGCGTCTGTATCAATTGGCATCAAAGAGGGAAATAATTTTATGTAAGAAGTCCAGTTGCAATTGGACGTGAGAGAAAATCTAGACGATGTTGGGTAGAGTTGCATAAGATGTGGTGAATCCAGTTGCGATTACGAAGTGGTGATTTAGTCTCCTGGGAAGGAGTGATGAATCATAAAGGAATTAATGTTCATGGAAAAAGACTGCACAGAGGTGCAGTTGTCACCTATATCCATATATTTTCCCTTCACATCTCCAGTTTTGTCTCTAAAATTGAATTTCTAGGTTATACACAATCTAGTAATTGGTCATGAACAACAATGGGGAGCTCTCTTGGTGTGTATTTCCTAAGAGAATGATAGAATGAGTGTTGACTCCAACAGATATGAGATGATGGTGAAAATACAACTAACATAGCTTCTGACCATAGAAGAAAAGGACTCTTGACATCTACAAAACTGTCACAAAATTGCATTCACCCCCATCCTTCAATAACTGCATGAGGTGACTTTTCCCACCAGCCTCGCATGCATTCAATAATTGGATTCAATATTCAAAAGAATTTAATTGGATTATTTAAGCACATGGTAGAATTTGAATGAGTTCTAAGGTTGACACTTGGAAACAAAGGATTTAGTCTCCCATAACCCCCCTTTCCTCTTCCCCTCCGGTGGAATCATAGCCCCTCTAATTCTCTTTACACAACCATATTAGACCATTATATTATTCTCCAACATAATATTTACATATAATTCAAATTGACATGATAATTCAACCACACAGTCCATACAAAATATTTACATGATACATGCCTAGCCATTCACTAGTCAGGCCTTAGACTTGAGCTCCACACTTGGAAGGCATACTAGCATATTTACATCATTTACATAATTTTATTAAATACATTCCTAGTCAAAATTGGGGATATCACAATACCCTATGGCTTGGAATAACACCGTCCTCAATGTTCTCTTTATTTTTAGCAAGGTTCCATGTCCTTATTTTTAGTTGTATTTGCAATGCCTTTCTCTTCAAGGCCACTTTGTCTTGTTTCTAGGTATATTGGACATCAATGCTCAATCGTTTCTTTGGGATACCTTTGGACACTTTCAATCCCTTCGGTATTTCTTCACATATATATTATAGTCCTCAAAAGAAAAATATGCTTGTCATATCCGTTTTAAGCAACACTTAATTCATTAACAAAAATGCAAGTTTAATAATGAGAGAATATATATATTGTATGCAATAAGCCCAATACTTATTTGTATGAACATATATTTTCTTCATATGGATTCCATGGATGAGATACAAATTACTATCTTCTCTGACACAACTAAGGTATCTAAATATAACTCTAGTTCCTTAATGCATTCATTCTAGTTGTCTCTTCCTTGAAATCATTCACCATTCATGCTTAGGAATCCCCTTCATCAATCCAAAATTTCCTCAAGAAGTCCATCATTTTCCCATGATTTCTTGCACAAAAAGAGTGTCAAATAACAGGGCTTTTTGCTAAGGTGTCCCACTAGCAACCCTTAACCATATATAATGGAATTAAGGCATATCATAGTGTTCCAATGTCATTATAGTAGCATTCTCCCATAGCTTGCAATATTTTACCAAACATCATCTGTCCTCACTATTCAGATCCATCATCTATCCTATATTACACACATATAGTTCCCATGAAATTTCATCATAATAATTTCACTTATAAATTCTTAATTTTGTTTCATACATAAACCAAATTTTATAAACACGAGGTCCTCATAAATTTCAATAAAAAAAATTCAAATATCTTTCATACTGAAACTGATTTTCATAAACATGAGGTCCTTCTCATGATTTTTGACTCTTCGGGGCCATATCACATGATCTTCCTGCAATGTGTCCACTTTTCATAATTCACAAACAACCAAATAGTCAATAACATTAATAACCAAAATCAAATCTGAATTTACATTTCTATCTCCTACATTAATTAAATTATTTAACCAAGAGGCCATTCTCATAATGTTTTTCCTTTGTAAGTGGTATCGCTCCGCCCATTTGGTTTTACAATCGCTGCCATAACTTGGAAATACACCTACAACATTTCCTCTTGACACAATTCTTGATCAACCAAACAATCATTAGCAATAATTAGCAAAATTTCAAATCTAAAGTTTACAAATCCATATTTTAGAAACATAATATTCTTCTCATAATATTTGTTTTTTGCAACCAACAACTTATAGTCTTTATTATGGACTTACACACATCACCATAGCCAATAAAATTCTACTTGCAATCTAAAAAATTTCAATTAGCCAAACAAGTTGTGAGTATCCATGCATGTAATATTTTCATTGCATCATTTACAATAGTAATTGAATTCATCTCATAATTATAACACTCAATAATTCAAACACTATCAATATTTAATATCTCAAAGGAAATGAAATACATTTACTTTGTATGCCTGATTATCACAATAAACTTGCAATATACAACCACATTACTATGAAATCAAACAAAACTTTCAATACTCATGATTACACAATGATATTTTTTCATGCAATTATATACTCCCAACTGAGCATTTGTGTAGACCATCAAAACTACCTTCTTAATGCAATTATCTCGTAGGAACCCATAGAAGCTCATGAAATTATCTCAAAATTACCACTAATTCTATCATTTTAGCTATTGACAAATTGCAATGAAATATATATCACATCCATGTATTCACATAATGCATCTTAACAAATGTACCCACACATATGCATGCACATTACCCAACCATCTCCCCAATCACTTGGTTAACTATCTGGATGCCTTCCTTCCCGTTAGATGGTAAAAGGCTCATTTCCCTTACTACCCCATACCTCAAAATACCCAGTGGGATATCACTCAAATAAATGCATCCAATATCACATACAAACCAAGTTATGATGATTAAAAATGGGAAAAAGGGATTATTACCCAATCCCCTTTCAACACTAATGCAATCAACATAAACAAACCATTACCTGCATGGCTCCCATCAACAATTCTGATGTTATCTTATCAGTTGGTGTTTGAAAAAGGATTACAACAGCGTTCTACCACCTATTGATCATAGATTCATCACTCTATCCTTTCTTCACAAAGTTATTGGTCACATGCAATAACACCAACATCTTCAACCATGCTTCTATTGTCTCTGGTCCTACAACCATTACCAACATCAATAATGATTATCAACCACAATAATTACCATTAGTGGCTCATTGCATATGTAAAACATCACTACTTTTACCAATATGCAATATCATATGCATGCACAAGTAGGTTCACATGCACTATGCATTACCTCTTAATATGTCCAGTAGTTCATATGCATTTCATCTATCTAATATCTTCCATTTCTAGCATTCCGATCTCTCTCTCTCTCTCTCTCTCTCTCTCTCTCTCTATATATATATATATATATATATAACCCATAAAGTATAAATATATCAGCAATCAAAGAGTTGAGGAATTTCTCCCTTTCCAATTCCTCATCNTTCCAATTCCTCATCGTAGCATGGAATTTCCTCTTCCACATCATGGATGATCCACTTTATGGGCTTTCTACCAAGCATAAAAGGAATCATTAGCTATTATTTTCTCACCAAGTAGAAGTTCAATACATACACACATCTATAACATTTATATTTTCTACTTTCCAAGCATGCAATTCTTATGCTATAAACATAAATAGTTTAAGGTGAGAAATTTCCTTCTTTATCAACATTTCCTTATAAAGATTATTCTCCAATTTCTAGTACAACCATCTTATTAACCTTATGTAGCTTTCATTGTTCATTACAATAGCTATCATTGCACTCTATTCACATTGTCTTGTTGCTCCAATTGCTTTGACCAATTCTGGCCAAGTTCAACTTGACATTTATAAGACTTCTTAACATTTAATAGTCTTGCAATTGATTCCACTCCAACTCGATATGGAGTCCTTTGAAGGTCCGTTATATGACTGTGTGACTCATTCAACAATGAGACTCGCTTTCCTTCCCCATGGAAATATTTTCCATGATTTTGAATCACTCCATAGATTCACACATGGGAATGCCCCGTTCTTAATTGGCACCCTTTGAATGGACACTCTATCACTATCATGAGCCACATGATATATCCACACACTATAAAGTCATATTCCATTAGTGACATCTTCCAGGTGAATAGAATTTACTTACCCATTCTCATTACTTACCCATAAGTTTTTGGATCATATCCTACAATATCCCACAATCTCTTTTAGCATGCATGCACTTGCCCATAAGGATGATCCACCCATCACACTTACAAGTTGCATGTTCTTTACCTGTTGGCCTATTCCACACCTTGTTAAGTATTCTCTTATGGAATGCAATATTCATATCTAGTAATCAACAAATCCCATGGAGCTTCCTTGAAATTCAAATTGCATATATTGATCACAATAATACCTTGGATGCATTCTTATCCAAGGAACCAATGACCATTATTGGTCTCTTTTATTCTATTATGATTAGATATCGTTGTCACTCCTCAATAAAGAATATGACAACTAATTTCTCTCAGTAAGGGCTTCCATCACCCCTCTATGCAATTCATATTGCACATTATTAACATAGAGAAAGCATTGAAAACATTCTGGCTAAGGAACCATCACTTCCTCTTAGTTCCCCTTCTTCTATCATGAGTGTTTATCAAATACATCCTGCAAGATTGTAATCTTATCCACTCAACATGTATTCCCACATGTTAACAAGAATTATCATGGTATCATCACTTGAGTTCCCTATTCATCAAGAATATTATCACGCTAGCAAGCAACCAACTTTACTTGGTTTGGTTCTTCACGTTGCTTGCTAACAAACAATTTTACCATGCTTGATTTCTCCACTATGCCTCCACTTTATTGAGAGAGCACAATGGCCATGCTATAGGTATCATAATATTTACTCAATTTGAGTCACTTTCATATCTAGTACACTCTTATACCATCAAAACATGTTTTCCCAAAGTTTTGGGGTACTTTGGAAATTGCACATATTGACAATTACATTGTCCAATCAAGCCCAAAGGTTATATTCTAGCAAATTCCTGAAACAATCATAGATATATTTCTAAATAATGACATACGAGCACTATTCTCCTTTGAAATAGCTTTCTATTGGGCATATACATGCTCAATTCTATTTTCTGAGCTAAAAATTATAGCCATTTATAATCCATAATTTTTCCCAATTTCATACTATACTTGTAGTTGCACTGAAACTCAAAACTTAACTTTATAAATAGTAATAGTAATAATGGGGGTCAAGGGGGATTTCCCCCTTGTAGTTTCCTCCGCTATAGGGTGGTTCGGGGGTAGTGCCCTCATTTTTATGGTAAATTTTTCTATATCATCCAATATGGTGCATAAGATCAACTGTGTTTTTCAATTTCAGATACCTGAAAACAACAATCAAAATTGTTGCCATTTTTTATCATTCATGTACACTTAATGTTATTTTACCCCCTTTTGACAATTTTTTTGAAAAATTTGGATGTTGTTAGCATGACATCATAGTGGTCTGATAGGCATGCGTTAACTCTCAGTTGGTCCCCATATTCCTTATCTATCCTTACTAGGCATGTTGGAACACTTGCCGGTGGCATGGTTTTGGAGGCGTAGTTGAGCAGTTTCAAGGCACCTCAGGGTGATTTTGGAAACCACATCTAAGCCCCTGAAAACACTACGAGACAAACCACTCACCTCCGATGGTTTTGGTTTCAGGGGCACCCCTTCCTGTTAACCCATGGTCATTTTGGCCCCCAAAATCATTTGAGACCGTTTATCTCTTACGATGATAAATGATCATATTTAGTTCTCATACATTCACCTCTATCGAAGTGAACAATCACAATTTATCGATAAAAATTGTATGATTAAATATCCACCGTCTACGATAGGGTTACCTTTATTACTTCTTGTGCACCTTGTCTTTCACGAACGATCATATCTTCCCTGACGAATAATGCTCCCTTCATCTGGGTCGTTGGTGGCATAACACAATCTGTTAACCTTCGATTACCTTCTGATGCGTGAATGGTGTAAATCTCAAAAATGCACCTAGCATGATCAATCTAGACTGTTGACGGCATGACCCTTATATTAAACCCTGGACGTGTTCCTTTTGCGTGAATGGATTAGATTAAAAGTTCCAACTTCCATGATCTGATCTAAGCCATTCGTGGCATGCCCCTTACCATAAAGTGTGAGCACCTCCATTATGCGTAAATGGCTTACATCTAACAATCTAACATTACCAATGTGATTTGATTCGTCCATGGCAAATAAAGACTTTTGTTTGTCCTACATGGATGCCACCCATGCATACGATCCCTTCCAATATTTCCAACTGTGCTCTGAATCCACATGTGTAACAAATATAAATAATAATAATTAGTATTAGGTTAATGGACATGTCTCCTCAAACATGGTTTCCCACACCATATATAATGGCGACTACCAATTGTAATTCATCACCTTACTATCTATCAATTTTACTTTTACTCATATATTTATTTCTGAAGCGAATTCGATCCCTCACATTGTTCCACGTCACACTCCCATGTCCAAATGGAACATCCAAGTCATCTCTTTTCCTATGTGGCAAGGGTAGGTCCCACTGTAAAATCCCCCCATTAAAATTTTGTAACTATGCAAGATTTTAAATAGACATTTCGAAATCAATTTGAAATTACTTATGGCCCCTTTCCCGTCACTTAACAAAACCTAATTTTTACAGAACCATTGTTGATTTATTCCTCTAAGTGTGGGTTCATAGCCCATACAACTTCAATATTGCAACCAAGAGCTCCCATACTACTATGTCACATCTCCATCCATCAATTCGACCAACAGAAGGGGGGAATAAACAAATTATGGGCTTCTGAAAGTTTTCCCCATAGCCATATTACGAATTCATAACATTTTAAAATGTGTGTGCATATGCATAATAAAAATACACAGCAGAAATAAACTCAACCCACACACACATAGCATGCATATACAAGCATAATCATCACATGAATCAATTAAAATATTACATATCCAAATACAAGAGAATACTTATCTTTAAACAATGAAGATTCAAGTGAATGGTCGTATAAGGGTGATTTTCCACTCAACCATAGCCACTCTGTTCAGCATATACTATTTTTGTTTAGGGGACACCCCTAAGCTTGGCTATGAGGCCACCAAGGAAAAGGAAACACCGACAAGATTCTCTCTCTTAGCCCACAATCCATTTTGCTCTCTTGCTCATCCCAATGTTCATAAAGATTTCTACAATGATCTCACTCAACCCTAATATCCTTGGGCCCCTAAAATACTTGCCCCATATAACACTCTTCTAAGCTCAAGCATCCACTTCACTGTTCCATATTTCTAGGTGCTTTCAGTGTGTGCATAATAGGAGATCAACCAATTGTATGTTGCTGGAGAGCCACATGTAGTTTTTATTCGTGGATTATCAAGCATCTTTGAGTCGCAAAAAAACAATGGGTAAAGGTTCCTAGCTTTCTCAACCTTTGTTCTCACCTACAAGCATCTATTTTCCCTTCACATCTATAGTCATGTCTCTAAATTTGAATTTATGGGTAATACACCGTCTCGTAATTGGTCATGAACAAAAATGGGGAGCTCTCTTAGTGTGTATTTTCCTATGATATTGATAAAATGAGTGTTGACTCCAAGGGACATGAGATGATGGTGAAAAGAAAACTAACATAACTTTTGACCATAGAACAAAAGAACTCTTGGCATCTACAAGATTATCACAAAAGTGCATTCACCCCCATGCTTCAATAACTGTATGAGGTGACTTTTCCTACCAAACTCACACTTGCATTCAATGATTGGATTCAATAGTGAAAAGCTATGTTTTAAAGCACATGGTTGGATTTGAATGTGTTCTAAGCATTCAGTATCCCATAAGCCCCCTTTCCTCTTCCCCTATAGTGGAATCATAACCCCTCTAGTGCTCTTTACACAACCATCTTGGAGGGTTATATCATTCTCAAACATAATATTTACATAGCAGTTGAATTAACCTGGTAAGCCAACCACATGATCCATAAAGAATATTTACAAGATGCATGCATATCCATTCACTAGTTGGGTCATGGCCTTAAGCTATGCACTAGGATCCATACTAGCATATTTACATCATTTACATAATTTTGATTAAACACATTCCAATTCAAAGTCGAGGATATTAATGTTAAAGATATATATATATATATATATATATATATATATAACAAAAAACATGGTCAAACCATAATTACATCTGATTTTTATAGTACTACATGCCTATATGCCTAAAAAATCTAGCAAGAAGAATATTCCAATTGTTTACAAAAAGGGCGTTGCCATTCAAAACTACATCAATAGAGTTTATGCAAATCAAAATTTTAAATAACCAAGCTAAGACACCTAGAAACATCACACACTTACATAACATACCCAATGCTTATGGGTGGTTAGAGCTGGACCTCGCCCCTGAAGTTCTAGTCTAAGCCCCCACCTCTTGCTTGACCAACTAGGGTTCTGCAACTGGGTTCTCCTATCTATACATGAAGAGGCTAACCCTCATCTCCAGGTTCTGAATTTGTCAATTTTGAGCTTCTAAATCACTACCCATTGAGTGATGCCAAGCCTGTTGCTCCAAGTGCTCCTAATCCACATCTCTTTCTAGTTGTTGAAGTTGTTTTTTTGGATTTCCTAACAGATGCTCGCATACAACTTTTCATGGTTGATATCTTATGGTGGAGAACATGAACATCCATGGACACCCTTTTTATACCATGAGTGGGAAAGCAGTGTATATTACTACCACTATCCTCCATATCTCTCATGGTCCCCTACTTTTTATTTCCTCTTGGAGAAACTACATACCCATATTATAAATGAGAAATTCCTTTTGCAGATGCTAATCACGAGTTCATTCTCTCAAGACAGGGAGTCCCTTGTTGATACTCAAAGTAGGATCTTTCCCATCATAATCACATCATCCTAAAATGATTTCACCATGTTTGAGAAATATTTCCTTACAGGACCTCGAGTAACCTTATTCAATAATCTGAGCCAATATGATGGGAAGAAGAAGGAAACACATGTGGGTGGGAATGTTGTGCATCATAGCCTTCATCCTTGTAAGTTCTACCTTAATTCTCCACGGATTACCCTAATAGCTATGAAGTATCCAAATGTCATGCCATTCATTCCATGGGGAGAACTCATCAAGAGTCATCCAATAGTATGATTTACACCTCATAACCAATACTTAGGGAATTGAAGTCGCTTGGGGGGGGGGGGTTTGTCATTTACACAGAGAAACCCATCTGTTAATGTGGTCACCTTGTTTGCTTGTGAGTCTGCCTTGAAATTTTGGTGCGAAGAACATGGAATCTTTGGACTTTGTTCATATCCACGTGAGAATATTGATTCTAGAAATTATCTGACATAGGGGAATAATTTTAGACTTGGTTTGATTCTTGATTAATAGAATTGTGATTGTTGAGTCCCCAAACACTATAGTCTCTTTAACCATGTTATCCCTTACTTGAATAAGAACACAAAGGAGTGTGAATGCTTCATCTCTATTATTCGAAATACTACCCAGATATATGCATACTCAATTATTCTCTATCCCTCAAGGTTAAATATAATCCTTGCCGCCCCTACCACCCTTGAAAGTTAAATAGATATTTTACCTATACTATGTAATTTTTTGTTTTGTTTTGAGAAACTGGAAATTTAAGGTTCCAACTTCCAAGTTCCAAAAGTTCACTTTACTTCTTTGTATTGAGATTTGGACTTCTTCTTTTTTCAAGTCATTGTAGGTAGCCTAGTTACAACAAATGGGAATTTGTTCAATTGATCCATTCTACTCATGATAAATCGCATTGAATTAAGATCTACCGACACATTCTAAATTTATGAATAGATCTCTACATAGTAAATATATCATTAGGGTGAGTGCACAAAGTTGAGGGACCTTTTAGATGCAATGGTAGAGTGATGCCAATCATTCAAGATCCATAAAACAGAAATCATCCCAAGCAATGTTGACCCTTCCAAGCCTAGTCCCAAGTCTTCCAATATGCTTTCCAATTAGGATAGTTAAGTACAACACGCACGTGTTGTAGTGTATAAAACCATGCACGCGTTATAGTGTACAAAAACGTGCTCACGTTATGTAGAACCTGTTTAATGCTTATAATAGGTTGAGCCTGTCATTTTCTCCACAACCACGTGCAACAACGTGTTCGGGCGGAGCAGAACAAGCCAGGGTGAACATCTTTTGGGTTATAAAAGGCCAACAAAATCCACCTTGGGGATCAATCTCT
Organism: Pseudotsuga menziesii; assembly: GCA_001517045.1. Classification (NCBI taxonomy): domain Eukaryota; kingdom Viridiplantae; phylum Streptophyta; class Pinopsida; order Pinales; family Pinaceae; genus Pseudotsuga; species Pseudotsuga menziesii. The sequence continues at coordinate 62,955 of LPNX010357046.1, forward strand.
TCCTTGTGAGGTATTTACTCCAAATCCTCACATGCTAATTTCCCTATTTTCATTAATTTCTATGCCCTAATATGAATTGAAACCATTTTTAAAAATTTATATGCCCATAAATAAATTTACATGCCCAATGGAAACCAAAACCCCAATTTAATCATAAAAACCAAATCATCTTAACTATTTTCATATGTATATTCACAAGCATCCTTGTGAATCCAAACCAAAATTAATAAATAGGTAAATTTTCTCAGGTATATTGCAAGGTTGCATAAGAAATTTACATGCCCAATGGAAACCAAAACCCCAATTTACTCATAAAAAACAAATCAATTTCACTATTTGCATATGCATATTCACAAGCATCCTTGTAAATCCATACCAAAATTCACAAATATGCAAAGTTTGCCAAGTATATTGCAAGTTTGCATAAGAAATTTACATGCCCGATGTAAACCAAAACCCCAATTTACTCGTAAAAAACAAATCAAGTTCACTATTTGCATATGTATATTCACAAGCATCCTTGTGAATCCAGACCAAAATTCACAAATATGCAAAGTTTGTCAAGTAGAATTCACATCTTCCCTAAAATACATAAACAAACATGGTAAATCCCTTACCTCTATACGAAATATCGAAGTTGGTCGTCCAAGAACATTAATAAACACCTTATAGTTTTGTTGAAACTTCCTAATCCAAGTGTTAAAATAAGGTATAGAAGCTTCCCATGCTTAACAAATATTTACCCTTGAATAAAGGGTACATTTTGGTTAAGGTCAAGACAACAAAGTTCAACAATAGGCTCTAGAAACATCAAGATACATAGGGAGGTTGATGTGTTTGATTACATGCAAATCACATACTATGATAGAATCCAGTGGAAACCTTGCAACCATAAAAGCCACTATACACAATTATCCAAAGTCTCTCATGGGTATATAGAAAGTGTGGATACAACTAAAATAAAATCAAGTGGAATTCATACATGGCCCAAACTACATATAAACAAAGATTCTAAATGGACTTTGGAGTCCAAAATGAATCATGCTACAACAAATAATTTCATATCTATCAAAATCCTTTCCTATATTGGGATTTTATTCATCAATAGCACCTTCTACCACCTCTTCTAGGCTCTAGCCCTTGCCTCTACCTGCAATCTGGGAGTTGGTCCTACAAGGGCATTAGTCTCACCTTACAATTTCGATGAAACTTCATAATCCAAGCTTTAAAATAACCTAGAGGAGCTTCCCAATCAACATATGCACACATGACATTTTATGTACGTGCATATGGAAATTGGAATTAATACAAATTTATGACATAAATTTAAGCTGAAAAAAAAGTTAAATGTTTATTCTTTACTGTAAAATTCAAGATCAATTTTAAAATTTAAATTATTAATAGTTTATGTTGTTTTTTTTCATGGGAAAAAAAGAGTAATTTTATTTCATCCGACGAGAACAAAATTACATTATGTAGATACACATAAATGTGTATTTATGTTCAGCTGATAGCTCATTTAGAAAAAGACTTTGTAAGTCTTTAGCATGTCCCACAACATGACAAAAAATAGTAAAATCGGTTACAATGTTGTTGTAAGCATGCTGCCATATTAAAAATATAAAAAAGATGTTGTCTTTGACATCCTTTAGCAACCTGTTCAAAATATAAATAACTGTAAACTGTTATAGAACAGTCCTCGGAGCAAAATATATCATGTTTTGTAAATAGAAAATATAAGAAATTTTTTTGTATAGCTGAAATAAAAGATAGAATGTTGCTTGTTCTATAAATGTCTTGTGGTAATATTCCTACGTTCTTCCCTCTCGATGTTCTCTTATCTTCCAAAGCACCAAGGCCATCTTCAAGCCCTCCTTCGAGGCTTTGTCCACCTCTTTGTTGTTATCCCAGGGAAGGGAACCCCCTTCAAGATCTGGACATCAACCGGTCTGCACACCTCCACAACCGGAAAGGGAACCAACGCCTCCTCCTCTCGGTTGTTATCTTCCACCTCATCACTAACAGGGTGCATAGGCATTGAGGGCTGAGTAGAAGGTGGTCCTGAAAACCCCTCTCCCACACTAGCCTCCTTTTCTTCTTGTTGGTACCGATGACCATTGAGGGTTTAGATTGAGAGCTTGCAATATGAGACTGGGTGCCCATAAGCATGACAACGTCTGCAATGAAAAGGGACATTTTCTTAGTCCAAAGTCTGCTTGACAACATAGGCCCCCCAACTCAAAATCATGTCTTCCGCTAGCCCTTCTTGAACATTTAAGCTGGCCAATATTCTGGCAACCTTCTGTTGTTTAGTCTCCATACAGGAGAGGTTTTCTTTTGATAAAGTCCCTAGAATGTTCCCAATGTTTTTTAGATGATCCTCTGTCTAGTAATGAAGAGGGAGACCTAGCAACTGCACCCATAATGGCACAATGTCAACTCGTTCCCTGTTGGCATCGAAAAGGGGGCGCTAAGGTTTGAGAAGCACGAGCATATAGTCCAGCGTCCAATTATGAGTTAAAACCCACTGAAGATGTTCCAGTTGCAAAAAGTTAAATGAAAACCACCCTCTAGTAAGGGATAACACTTCTGGAATAGATCCCAGGGGCTCCAACTAGCTATCCACCGCCCACTACACCACTATCTACAAAGAGAAGGCTCTACCCAGGACTCACCCCACCAGAGTCCCGTTAGCCATTTATATAACTTTATGTCAACCGATGTCTTCACCCAACATGTAATTGTATCCAACCCTCTTTGATTTAATCCAGATTTTATAGTTCCTCTTATAAACACCCCTACCTCCAACCTTACCTTCGACCTCACTGCTGGATCCTGATACAAAAGTCCCTTCTCATCCTAGACTAGGGAAACCCCTCTGTTCAAGAGGTCTAAGGAAACATGCAATGGAACATTGTTCCTCCTCCCACAGAGATCCGCAACCTGTAAAACCTAAAGGTTTTGAACCTCCACTCAAGTCCACCGCTGAGCCTGGTCCATTTACTACACCCTCCACCACCCCACCGTGTTTGATCTGTGATCCATCAAAACCAACGCCCACTGTCAATGGTGTGTAAACTTATGCCTCACTCCATCTCTTCATGTTACGAGCATCTCCAACAAATCCCTCCCCAACGAACGACTGTGAACCCTCAGGAATCTGAAAGGGTAGAGGGGATAATAGCAAAAGGTCTGAAGGGGAGAAACCCTACACATGGTGCACAGGATAAAAAACAACCACTATGGATCCTTACACCCAAGGAGGGGGTGGAGCCTCCACCTCATCAAACCTGCTACCACCTGTCAGAACCCAGATGTCACCTGCTTCCGGATGGTCACTGGAATAGTCAATTTGCTCACCGTCTTCCATCCTGTCAGTAAAAGGTTAAAAATAGTAGTAAACCCTAGAATTACTTGTAGGTAAAAACTGCACCTGAATCTTGATAACTTCTCCAACTTATACCATGAAAGGGACCTTTCTTCAGGGTAGGTTGAGCTGCCTTCCCACACTGGCATAGCAGTTGACCATGCTGTCATCAGCAAGTCGTATGGGCTCATCGCTCCTACAAACCCTACCCTCCCAGCGCCATCAGAGCCATCAGAGCCTCCTTCTCCATCACAATTATTCTCTTGTAAGATAGTGTAAAGTTAAAATTCTATATAGCAAATAGTTTATGTTGTTATTTTTCATACATTAGTTTTACACTTTTCATTGCTTAGAGATGTCATTATACCATGTGTTTATTTTTCTAATGATATTTTATTTGTATTTATGATTGCAGTGGATACTATGGACAACAATGCATAGATTTCTAGAGTTATTCGTCATCTACAAGAGATTGGTTCTGCCTTGAGGGGTGGAGATGAACTCCGCCGCTCCTTGTCAGTGTCATTTCTAACCATAGTGGATACGATCAGTAGATCAAATGATGCTTTGTATAGCATAGTATCCTACATGGAGAGAAAAATACAAGAATATGTTGATGGTTTGAGCTACAATGAGATTAAGAAGCTCAAAATAACAAAAGAGCATATATATACACTATTTAGAGAGCATGGGATGAATGACATTCCAGAGAGCAGCAGACCACATTTTTCAATTGATTGGTGCATCTATCAACCCATTAGAGACCATTGGATAGATATATGGTATATGGTTTTGGATATTCCCCCACACAACAACAAGGAAGTACTACTGTACTTCCTCCATAAACTTTATGTAGAGTTTGTGATGGGAAAACATGTCAACTATTTTGACATGTTGGGGTTCCAGGGTGCTGGTAGGGGGATGCCCCAAAAGCAACCCAATGCTAGGCATAGAGATGCCAATCGACAGATACCTCCACCTCATGCCCAGCTACTGAGGGCAGACATCGCTCTTGCACATGATATGGTTACCTAGACACAGGTGGAATTTCTTACGCTAATAGCTCCAATGATTTCTTAGCACACCACAACTATTGACCAAGTAGGGCCCTCTTCCTCTGGTGGGGTATAACCACCAGCTTCCAGTGGTAGAGGACCATCTATTGTTGGGGATAGATTGACATCCCATGTGCCCCAGAGCGAGCCACACATGTGCACAGTGTGTGGCCAATCCTATTATGGTCGTGGACCAACACATGGTACCTCTACGATGACTGGTGGTCAAGTAAGGGCATTGTAAAAACTCTATTGTTGTTTAATTTAATTTTTCCATATTGTACACATATTAAAAGATTCTAAATATATGCAATTTTTACTCTTGCAGGAGCTTGATGCCTCTAAGGGGGGTGGTAGTGCAGCCGGTGTTGTTGTATCTGAGGCTCAAACAACCAACATTGAGGTAATATTTTAACATGTGTAATTTTGTTAATACATATCATTTTTTTAATACATGTGTTAGTCAATTAATTTGTTAAATGGTCTAATATTTACAAATTTTGAAGTTGCAGGAACCCCATTTTGAACAGGACATCGGAGACATTGATCTCAACGAATTCCCCCCACGTGGATTTTATGATTACATCAAGAATGTAAGTACATGATTAATGACTAAATATTGTTCAAAGTATTTAAATTTATTACTATACACTCCTTTATAGATTGCTAATATTTATAATTTTTAAACTTGCAGGTGTTATCTGGCTCTGTAGACTCGGGAAAGAAATTGTTGGCATCAATCCCTCCCATGGGGGAGATATGTCCTAGGCAGAGGTAAGTATATTAAAACATGTTATTTTTTCAGTAGATATTATTCCATCCATTCATGTCCATGTCTAACTATGGTAACACTTTATGATTGCATACATCATCACAAATCCTTGCACCACATCTTTGATTTGGATCTCCCCATAGTCTAAACATAGATAAGTGTGTTGTCTACACCAGATGACCCTCTTCCTTAAAAATAGTGTCCATGACGATGAACCTACTGATTCCACGGTAATGCACACACTTCCAATGGCGGTTGTTGGTTAGCTTTCAATTCACTTCAGAACTAGTTTTTTTTAATGTTATTTTCACATGTTTATAGCATCAAGATTTAGAGTCATCTGTTCCAAACCTTAGCGGGGTTGTTGATGTTGCAGTCAATTCTGCATCTACATTCGAGATAAGTCACATAGAGGTATATACTTGAATATTTGTATTTTTACAGTTCATTTGTATTGTATATGGACATGCACGATTTCTAACTATTTTAGCATTTGGTGAATGTAGCCACACCTTGGTCCATTAGTGCATGCGACCAAGGCTGATGTTCAACCTACGGATCCTCTTGCTACTGAAGAAACCCAGTGTCATGCCCTAGAGCAAATTTTTTCGGTGAGATGTTCATTATTTACATTATTGGTTAGTACTTTCTCATGCATGTACATGTTGATAATTGTTGAGACAATTGACATAGTTTTTTTTTATTCATGGAATTGCAGAGAGACTCTCTGCAAGGAGGAGGACACCAGAGGCATCTATACCCTAGATGGATGCAATGAGTGTTTGTTTTATGTGTAATTGATTTGTATGTTAATTTTTCAAACTTTGTTATTACTGGATAGTATTAATTTAGTTACCTGGTCAATAAATATTGTCATTGATTTGCAGTCGCCAATGATGCACAGTGGTCGTGGAGAGAGGCAACAAGCCTCGGAGTTGAGTAAAAAACAAGAGAAAGTTAGAGTTTCGATGTGTTATTCCAGGACAAATCTGTACTTTTGTGTACAAGAGGAAGTTGGAGTTTAGGGGCATGGTCTAGGACAGATGTACTTTTGTTTGCATGTACACCAATGATGTTTTTTATACATATACATTGATAGGTCATTTAAGGCCTTCTATTTTTGTATTATAACTTTCATGATATAAAAAATATATCATATCAAGGATCTTGAGATCTTCATAGTTTAGTCTTAAGCGTGATCATACATGTGTGGCCAAGAATGTTTCTATGTGTAATGCTCCCAATTTTTTATAGATTTTACGATTGCATGGAGATATCAGTTATAAATTTGAGAACAATGCACAATTACAATATTGCATAATGACAACAATGTAAATTTAAATTGTTATTTACCACGATCCAATTGCACATACAATGTTAAATTGTATTCACAAAAAAGAAACATACCTAACACACATAAGCAACCAACACACCTAAGCAATCGACCCAACTAAGTGGAATACAAAAGCACCTTATCCACATAACAACCTAACAAACATTTAAAGGATGCACGAAGTTGACACACCTATGTGATGCACCTGTGTGGTCTACATAAATGAAATTGGTGTTTGGCATGGTGTCTTTCATCTAACTAATATATGGGATACACATCAAACCTAAAAGTATCAGAGTATAAGGTTGATTCAAAATAATGATTATGATTCTTTATTGTTGTATCTCCTGCACATTATTTTATCATTTTGTTAATGTACATGGCATTTGATGAATCACCTCGAGGACCAACTTTGGAAGAGATGAAAATTATGTGTGATTTAATTATAGTTTAAATTGACTGGAGAAGTACTATTATGAATATTTTTTTATAAATTTATGCTTATGTATTGAAGTATATTTATTTACCTATGTCAAATCTGAACTAATCCTAAACTTTAACAGCATACCCCAAAAATAATTACAAATGGCTTGAATACTTTAAAGAACCATTCTCGATTTTTTAATTAGTTGTACAGTATCAATCATTGTTATTGTTCTACCTATTTCTAAAATGAAGGTGTTGAACTTGAGTCCACAAGTTTGTATTTGATTGACTTGGACTTGAACACAGAGTTCTTATATCCATGTGTTATATGGAAAAAGAGTGTGAGAAAAACCCTGGTGCTCTAGATTGACCCTTTGCATGACGAATACCTTTGTGTGATGAATGTGATAAGACTCTTGTATACTTTATTGGCCCTATGATTTCCATATCGTTATTTTATAAATTTCTCTAAATTATATTTATTGTACGCTCTAGTGTAAAAAATTTCCTAGTAGTACGGTAAAACAATTAGATTATAAGAGGAATAATAGGAACAAAATGTACCAATAAGGTATCATTATTATGTGTGCATCCAATGTGTAAATCTAGTCAAACATAGATATCCGGGCCATGATCATCATTCTTTCAAGGACACCTGTTGCATCCCTACCCCGGGCATAGCATTCCAACCGTGAATCAAAATTGGGTTCCAGTGGTTTATGCAAGCCTGTTTAGGGATTTTCCATGTGGAAACACTAGCCACACATTCACGATCGAGGAATTTGAAAAGTTGACCCCTGTGTGCAAAAATTTCGCATTCGCTTACTAAGCAAAACCCTAGTTTCCAAAATTGACCTAAAACATGATCCCTTGCCTATGGAGCCAGAGGAGAGGGATACCCCTAGAACTATCCCAATGTCCTGAATCAATAGAGTCGACAGTTCATTGATCCGATCCACAGTATTCATTCTATGACACGCTGAATCCCACCTCCATAATTCTTTCAAGGACACATGTTGAATCCATACTGAGGCATAGAATTCTAACTATGCATCAAAACTGGGTTCCGGTGGGCCATGCAAGTGTTTTTAGGTAGGTTCCATGTGGGAATTCTAGCCACATATTCACAGTCAAGGAATTTGCAAAGTTGATCGATATGTGCAAAAATTTCACATTCCCTTACTAAGCAAAACCCTAGTTTCCAAAATTAACCTAAAACATGATCCCCTGTCCATGGATCTAGAGGAGAGGGTCACCCCTAGCACTACCCTAATGTCCTCAATCCAACGGATTCAACAGTTCATCGATTCGAGCCATGGTCTTCATTCTATGGCACGTTGAAGCCCACCCCCTACTAGCTTTCAGGGACACCTATTGAATCCCTAACCAGGACATAGAATTCCAATCGTGCATCAAAACTAGCTTCATGTGGGTCATCCAAGTGTTTTTAGGGAGGTTCCACATGGGAATGCTAGCCACACATTCATGGTCAAGGAATTTGCAAAGTTGACCCTTATGTGCAAAAATTCCACATTCCCTTACTGAGCAAAAACCCTAGTTTCCAAAATTGACCTAAAACATGATCCCTTGTCCATGGAGCCAGAGGAGAGGGAAACCCCTATTACTACCCTGATGTCCTAAATCCAATAGATTTGACGGTTCGTCGATCCGAGCATCGGTTGTTATTCTATCGCACGTTGAATCCCACCTCCTACAGGCTTTCAGGGACACCTGTTGAATCCCTACCCAAGGCATAGAATTCCAACCGCGCATCAAAAATAGGTTCCAATGGGTCATGCAAGCGTGTTTAGGGAGGTTACATGTGGGAACACTAGCCACATGTTCACAGTCAAGTAATTTGCAAAGTTGACCCATATGTGCAAAAAATTCACATTCCCTTACTGAGTGAAACCCTAGTTTCCAAAATTGACCTAAAACAAAATCCCTTGTCCATGGAGCCAGAGGAGAGGACCACCCCTAGCACTATCCCGATGTCTTGAATCCAACGGAGTCGACGGTTCATCGATCTGATCCACTATCATTATTCTATGGCATGTTGAAGCCCACATCCTATAGTTTTAGGGACACCAATAGAATCCCTACTTGGGGCATAGATTTCCAACCATGCATAAAAAAATAGGTTTTGGTGGGTCATCCGAGTGTGTTTAGGGAGTTTCCATGTCAGAACGTGAGCCACATGTTCACAGTCGAGGAATTTGTAAAGTTGACCCCTATGTGCAAAAATTTCACATTCCCTTACTATGTAATATCCCAAATATTGGTATTCTCTAATGTTCTATGACAGTGCTGACTCACACACTCAATCTCATACAAATTTGAAAAATAACTATGCATGCAAACTCGCCATGCAAAAATGCCCTAAAATATAACTGAATTAGGGTTAGGGTTTTGCAGAGAGAAACTAACACTTACCACTGATATTCTGGATGATAATGACTCCATAGATAGCTGCATGCATAAGGATCTAGATGGGTGGTCTAATAATTCTCTTTTCCTATGGTGTTACCACCCCGCAGTACTGTAAAAACCCTCCATGCTGAAGGTGACGTTTTTGTAGGAGGAGAGGTCCATTCAGGCTGAAATTTTTTGAGATTTTCCATCTGCTGATGTCGGAGAGATGGCCTGGCACATGCGGAGGTTTGGCTGCATCTAAGTGCCCTAGCTAATTGATTGCCAGTTTGGTTGCTCATGCCCCCAACTAATATGTTTGGCTGATAGCTGCTCCAGGTGAGAAAAATGACGGCTGATAATCACTGCATACCGTAGGATAGGCCTACTGAGAAAGAGGAAGTTGACATGCGGAGGAAAGACTGGGTTTTGTGGTCCTAGAGAATCCTTTTGTGTTTTCCCTACTACTTCCGGCTGCAAAACGTGGATCGGCTAATAACCCTTCGAAATGTGTTGGATCTCCGAATACTGTAGTATATTATGGATGCAATGGATAAACCTGGATTATCTATCCCATTAAGAGACTAGGGAATATATCTCATTATCGAACCCTCGCTAGCTGAAGACACCATATCCAACCCCAACTATCGTGGATGCACGTTGTGCTACTGCTCGAAACTCCAAAATCAAGCAACAATAACAATAGTTATCTCCTTTAGTCCCATAACCCTTCTTAAATAGATCTTCATATGCTTTTAGGGTTTGCATGTCACTTTTAGGGTTTATGCTTCACTTTTGCATGCATGCNAACTAAACAAGGCCTGCATGCTCTGCATGCCTTAGAATACGAACTATGATGGCCTACTTTCTACACTGATGACTTAATAATACTAAATTGATGTACCTTTCTTCTCCTAATGCTATTAGTCCTCAGTTATTCCCTTTTATAAAAAATGGAACATTATAGTCCTCCCTCGCCAAATATTGTGTGTCCTCAAGCAATGCCAACGCAACTCCACAATCAATCAAACTGAACCAACTGAATGTGGGGATGATCCTAGGGTCCCAAATTGTCCGAGGAGATCTATAGCACCCTTTGGTCAAAGCACTGCACTGCACGGTACCATCACAAAATGTCCCATGGAAGCCTTCTATAAGTAGAGTGACTAACCATGGTGTAAACAACGTACCATCACAAGAGACCTCCTGAAAGCATCCTCTAGCAATCACTAAATTGCCAGTCACTATAATACCAGGGTCCCAATTCAATCTAAGAATTGCAGAGGTCAAAATGCATCCTCCACTACCTTGCGTAGTATCGACACTAGGAGCATCCTGTGGACTCCCAAGTAACGCCATTAGTAAACACGGTATCCATCCCTCATAAGGTCTCCCACCTAGATCCCAATACAAACTTGTGCATCTTTCATCCCAAATATCCGAAGGCTCTTGTGTGACTATACCCTTGGCTAGGAATGTCTTCCCAAGAATCTCCCACTCAATAGGACACCGACTCTTAATCTCTTTCCAATCCAACCCCCAAAAAGGACCTCGTCCATAAGCACCATCATAAGGAATAATCTTACCAAGATGACATTTTTCCCTTCTTATTTCAACTGGAATGCTCATAAACTATTGCCCAATTTCTCGATCCTGGCCAACCTATAAAAACCATCCACCATTATGCAAATGTGGACTCAAGCTACCAAAATCCTTATCTATGTCCTCCTGAAGAAGACTGTTTTGAAATGCAATAGTATGTTTCTTCTGCTGCCCCATCAAGTAATCCAACTACTCTTCAATACTAGAAAGCTTGACCATTGACTCGACACATACAAATCGAAGAGCTTTAAGCTCAACATTTCATTGTAATATGGTGTTCTGAAGTATCTTGGTCCTCTCTTTCATTGCTAGAATGCTTTCTTTAACACGTTCAATCTTATTTTGGTGACTATCATCTGGAAGCTCTATCTCATGACTGTATAAACTCTCCCTAACTTCCATGTGTGACTGCTCACTATCTCAACTGTTGTGCTCATTTCCTTGTACCTCATGTTTTTTTCCTATCATAAATGTCTTGGCCCCTGTTGTAGGTGATGAAGAGTGTGCCAACTCTAACTCATCACATGGCTTGTCCACAATCTGACTAGTGAATGTTCTTGTGTCGCTAGACTCACAAGATGGCTCTAATGCTATCTCCTCATGCACATCCTCATCATGTACTGCTATCCTCTGAAACTCTGAAATAAATTCATTTGCACTAGTACCTGTCTTCTTGAGTTGTTCCAACTCTTTAAAGTGTACCTCAGGGTCCTTCCGATCAAACCGCTCAATGAGGCTCTATGTAAAATCTGGGTGCGATGTGATGGTATTGTGACCCAGTGTCACTAACTCGTGGTACCACCACTCATGGGCTTCTCCATCCAAATGAGAAGTAGCTAATTTAATGGAATCTGTCTCAATCATGGGGTTGAGCTAGAAGTATGTATCCAACTTCTGCACCCTAGTCCAGGCTGGGCCACCCCGGGTACCCTCAAAGGTAGAGATAGTCAGTTTCCCTACGGTACGCTGTAACTCAAAGTTTTGGGTGAATGGTCTATTGTAAGATCTGAGTTTGTTCTTACTTTTAAAGTGGCAGAAGTTAGTGAAGGTCATGGCTGAATGGAAATCATCTCCTAAATCTCTATACTCTCTCAGATAGGCACTCATGGATTCTTCTGGTTCTACTTGTGCTAGAGGCACTGCAACTGGACTATCTAAGAATTGAGGCATGGTAGGTTGGGAGGGCTTGTTGTATATATGTGGATGGATCTACATGTTGGTATGTAAGTGCTCCCCACTACTACGGGTGGGGATACCCTATCACTATTTGGAAACAAGGGACTGTGTGGGGTGGGCCTATTTTTCTCTATCATTTGCCTGAAGGTACTCATCATTTATTTTTTCCCAATAGTGAGTTCTTTTATGGCTGATATGAGACTATTGAGAGTTGTTTTATCATCACCAGCCATGGTTTCTTTTCCCTTTCCAAAATGATACTCTCTGTCCCCCAAATCTATGTCCTCTGACCCCTCTTCTCCTCTATCATTATTTCTAAACCTCTGTCTTCAGTAAGTAATGTTGTATGGGTCTTCTAAATTCATTTGCAATTTTGCATGCCCACAACTCGCAAGAAAAATAGCTCTGATGCCACTGTAATATTCCAAATACTAATATTCTCTAATGTTCTATGATAGTGCTAACTCGCACACTCAATCTCATACAAATTTGCAAAATAACTGTGCATGCAAAAATGCCCTAAAATATAACTAAATTAGGGTTAGGGTTTTGCAAAGAGAAATTAACACTTACCACTAATATTCTGGCTAATAATGACTCTATAGATAGCTGCATGCATAAGGATTCAGATGGGTGGTCTAATAATGCTCTTTTCCTTCCGGTGTTACTGCCCGCAGTACCATAAAAACCCTCTATACTGAAGGTGACATTTTTGTAGGAGGAGAGGTCCATTCGGGCTGAAACTTTCTGAGCTTGTCTGTCTACTCATGTTGGAGAGATGGCCTAGCACATGCAGAGGTTTGGCTACCTCTAAGTGCCCTAGCGAATTGATAGGCAATTTTGTTGCTCACGCCCCCAACCGATCTGTTTGGATGATAGTTTCTATAGGTGAGCAAAATTATGGATGATAATAACTGCATATCGTAGGATAGGCCTATTGAGAAAGAGGAAGTTGACATGTGGAGGAAATATGGGGTTTTGTGGTCCCAACGAATCCTTCTGTTTTTTCCTTGCTACTTCTGGCTGCAAAACATGGATCTACTAATAACCCTTCGAAATGTGTTGGATCTTCAAATACTATAGTATATGATGGATGCAATGGATAAACCTAGATGATCTATCCCAATAAGAGACTAGGGCATATATCTCACTGCTGAATCCTCGCTGGCTGAAGACACTGTCTCCAACCCCAACTGTCGTGGCTACACACTGTGCTGCTGCTCAAAACTCCAAAATTAAGCACCAATAACAATAACTATCTCCTTTAGTCCCATAACCCTTCTTAAATACATCTTCATATGCTTTTAGGGTTTGCATGTCACTTTTAGGGTTTATGCTTCACTTTTGCATGCATACAATTCTAATTTGATGTTGACTTTAATACTAACTAAGCAAGGCCCGCATATGAACTCCGATGGCCTTCTTTCTACACTGATGACTTAATAATACTGAATTGATGTACCTTTCCGCTCCTAGTGCTATTAGTCCTTAGTTATTCCCTTTTATAAAAAACAGAACATTACATACTAAGCAAAACCCTAGTCTCCAAAATTGACCTAAAACAAGATCCCTTGTCCATGGATCCAAAGGAGAGGGACACCTCTAGTACTATCCCGATTTCCTGAATCCAACGGATTCAGGGGTTCATCGATCTGAGCCACAGTCATCATTCTATGGCACATTGAATCCCACCTCCTACAAGCTTTTAGAAACACCTGTTGAATCCCTACCCGAGGCATATAATTCAAACCGTGCATCAAAAATAGGTTCCAGTGGGTCATGCAAGCGTGTTTAGGGAGGTTTCATGTGGGAACGCTTGCCACACATTCACGATCTAGGAATTTGAAAATTTGACCCCTATGTGCACAAATTTCACATTCCCTTACTGAGAAAAACCCTAGTTTCCAAAATTGACCTAAATTAGGATCCCTTATCCATGGATCCAAAGGAAAGGGCCACTCCTAGCACTATCCCGATTTCCTGAATCCAACGGAGTCGATGATTTTTCGATCTGAGCCACGGTCGTCATTCTATGGCACGTTGAAGCCCCCCTCCTACAGGCTTTCAAGGACACATGTTGAATCCCTACATGGGACATAGAATTCCAACCCTGCATCAAACTAGGTTTTGGTGGGTCATCCAAGCGTGTTTAGGGAAGTTCCATGTGTGAACGCTAACCACATGTTCATGGTCAAGGAATTTGCAAAGTTGACCCCTATGTGCAAAAACTTCATATTCCCTTATTGAGCAATACCCTAGTTTCCAAAATTGACCTAAAACAGGATCCCTTGTCCATGGAGCCAGAGGAGAGGGCCACTCCTAGAACTATCCCGATGTCTTGAATCCAATAAAGTCTATGGTTTGTCTATCCAATCGAATATCATCATTCTATGGCATGTTGAATCCCACCTCCTACAAGCTTTCAGGGACACATGTTGAATCCATCCCTGTGGCATAGAATTCCAACCGTGCATCAAAACTCGGTTCTGGTGGGTCATGCAACATGGGAAGCTTTGTATACCTTTTTTTAACACTTGCATTAGGAATTTACATGAAAACTTGGGGTGTTGACTAATGTCCTTATATGACCAACTTCGAGATTCAAGGCCTAACACTTGTAATTACATTATCTAAATTAAAAGAGATCAAGCTTCATCCATATCGAAATGACTACCATTCCTTCCAATCAATGTGATTAACTTTCATCTTAATTGATGTGTTTACCGTCATTCTTATGATTTCAATCTCCTTTTATTAAAACACTTGTGGTCTCCTTCATTCTAAGGTTTGAATGGTTGATACGAGATATTAGTCAATGGTGACATCGAATAAATGGTACTAGGGATAAGTAGATGATAGTTAGTGGCTACAAACTATTGTTTTCTAGGATTTTGAACACAAACTAGGGTTTCTAGGGTTTAGAATTCAAACTAGGGTTTACATTACAAACTAGGGTTACTAGGATTAGCTCTTGATGTAGTATATCATGTAATGGATGTTATTGATGTAGTATGTAGTATGCTCTTGATGTAGTAAGTAGTATGTCAGTAATGGTTTCTCTTGATGTGGTATGTCATGTGGATACTTCTTTTTTGCTTCATTTTATAATGTTAAAAATTACTCTGCATCATAGGCTACAATTAGTATGGTTAACTAACACAAGGGGCTATAGTACCTCACCTTTAGTGGATCACAAAGTTGACACAAACTAGTCTCTAGGCTACAAACTAGGGTTTACGGTACAAACTAGGGTTACTATGATTGGCTATAGGGTTTGTAAGCTAGAATTTTTAGGCTAGGATTATCTTGGGTTATTAAGCATGGGAAGATTTTTATACCTTATTTTAACACTTGCATTAGGAAGTTCCATGAAAACTTGGGGTGTTGACTAATGTCCTTATAGGACCAACTTCGAGATTCAATGCAGACACAATACACATATCCTAGATAGAGTGCTAGATAATGACCTAGGGCTATATGGCATGAGTCATGTAAGTATGAATATAATACAACAAATCCATGATGAAGCTTGTGCAATTTATCAAGTTGTATAAGTATTTGTAGTTTATCAATCTATCAAGTTGTAAATAATCAATGAGACCATGAAACCAAAATACCTGACTACCTACATGTGGTCATTCAACTAGACCATCGGAATCACCTCTAATTGCAACGATATCCTTTAGCCTCTCGTGCTTGGAGTAAGGAAAAAAGTATAATGACTTTGATGAGTTCTTGCTTGCATAGTGGTATATAATTTGACCTGGTCTATAATCTTCAAATACATAACCTTTTTTCTTTTGTGCATGGGCAGCCTATGCCAAATATTCTCCTTTAATAACCATTGACCCAAGTGGAAAAACATTTCCCTTGGAGTCGCTTAATGAGACAATGAGGGTCTGCTTCCCATCCAAGCAACGTGCCATCCAGTAGACAGTGTGCTATTCATTGCCTCTTGGGGAAACCACTATGTATATGTTCCCTGCATAAAATAAAGTGCAGACCTAGGAGTCAACTAACTAAACAAAACTAGTCGTCAAACATTTCAAAGTTATCAACATAACAGTCGAACCTAGTTGTACCAGATCTGATAAGTGGTCATAGTTAGGTGAAATACTTAACTGGTCCTCCTCCAACTGGGATAATTTTGTAGTTATTTGTTGACCGATGGGGAGCAATACATGATCCCAGTTGTCAACCCAATTTTTGGATTCACAATTGTCCCATTCACCACCATTACATGGATAACAAAAACAAGAGAGTTTCCTTGTCCACATTTCAACTATAGCATTCTTTGATGTTCTAACTGAATGGAATGCACGAGTTCCTTGGATGGTCTTGCACTCATATAGGTGTGATCAATCTACATCGAACACCTCCCAAAAATATTTATGTACATGTTCTTTTTGAGATGATTGGTCTTCTTTCCTTCTGGCTCCCTGCCCCATTACTGAAGAACACCATGCAATAATGGTATTTTCATCTCGAATGAGTGAAATAGTTGTGAATTTCATTTCTTGCCTATGTAATGCAGTCTTGATGCAAGCACCTTCTCCATCATGTTCCCCTTTTACGTGTCCGGTCTTAAAATAGTTCCAAATATGTGGCACCTTGTGCCTCTTGTGGAGAATACACAACCATTGGAAGACACGGGAATTTTTTAATTGCCCCACACAACCATCAGACCAAATCCAATGTTGTTCCATCTGTATATTGTTATCCTTTACGTGATTGTAGAACAATTGAAAGTTGTGTTGTGCAAAATCCAAGTCATGACACATGTCATCAATTATGTAAAAGTGATACTCCTTCAATATAACCCTTTTCTCTTCAATACTATCTGCCCCATGTCTATAGATGATATGGACCATTATGTTGATATGGTTTGAGTGATAATATTGACTCTAAATCTTGTTCTGAGGTTGAAGAGTGTAGCTTTCCGCAAAATCGACCACTGATAAGATAGTTCCAATAGGAATTGTATCCCTACACATTCTAAACTGCTCATCTTGCCAATGAGCAAGATGTACATGCTTTACATACCGTTGTGTCTTTTCAAAGAATTCCTCCATGAAGTTGCAAGCCCGTACCTAGTTGGTCAACAATAAATATCTACAAATCAATAGGTTGCTACATATATGAAGTAGCAATACATGAAGAAAGACATACTATTCAAGAACTCGTTACTAACCTGAGAGGTGACCAATTGTATTTTTTTCTTTCAATCCCCCCACCAATATCATATGTGACATATTTGAATGACTACAAGTTCACTTCATGTCTCCCAAGTTCATGCTCATCGGTCACATATATGAATTTGTCCAAAAATGACATTCCACTACACCTTGGGCATGTCCCATCTACGCAGGGACTTTGATAAAAATGTGCAACCTTCTGTCCTTCTACACAAAATTCTATGAATGTCTCTAGATGATGTTGGTGGAAATTTAGTTGAGCATTCCTGTACAAGAGTGTTATGCAATAGACACAATATATGTATATATGTGTCATAATAATAACCGTACTCAATGTGATATCGACAACAACATGTGTTACGATTTGTGTTTATTTTAACATACCATGGTTTTCATTTCTCGAAAGATATTTGGCCCAAGTTAAGTTCATTATGTTCATTCCTAAATCTCTCATATAATTCTGTTTGTGTCATGTCAACAAAATGTTTAATGTGGGGCTCACGATCCCTTAAACCCCTTCTCAATTTTAGTACATATTTTTGGTTGGATGAAGATCTACTATTGTCACACCAAAACTCTTGCACCAGTCCCTTTACCGCATCAATGAGATTCATATCATAGTGTGGAAACCTGCCAATGAAGGCCCAAACATTTGTTTGACCAAAGTCAAGTTGTTCTCTTCTAGAACAATACCCACAAAGTGTTTTGATATCCAAGCCTACAAGTTTGGATGTAGGCTTAAGAAGTCAAAGGGCCTTGGTGCTATTGTTCATGATTGATTGTGACAACGCATATCAAGCCGCATTGAAATCCTTTGAACGAGATTTCTTTCCAATTGTACTAAATGCATCTACTAAACTTCTGACAATATGAGAACTTGGTTCATAACTGTTTATCATCTTTATACTTAAGTTTATCCTAACAACAGTCATAGACCTAGATTTTAATAACGATATAAATAATGTATATTTATCTCCATCACATTTAGAATCAAAATAGTTGACAAGTATCTATTGAGATTTATATGCAATACTTCATTTAGACAACATACCTTCAAGCGAACCAATGAGACTTTCATCGATCTATATACGGTTTGGAGTTCTTCGATGTGAAGATGCTAACATAGGTAGGGAGGTTGGAACTGCAGCTTGTACCATATCACCCGGTCGGTATGGAGTTTGAATATGAATTTCATGTCCTTTCATCTCTTACTGTCGGCCCCTATGTGGCAATTGGAAATCCTCCTGGGTGGTCTGAACAACATTGTCTTCTTCAAGCATATGGTCGACATTCAACGACTCCCTAACTTCGTCACTTGTATACTCACATCCAAGTAAACTTATGCAAAGGTTTTAGGTGGCCTTGACGTGCACCTACATTTTACTCCTTGATCAATGCAATGCAATGCTCGTTTTGCAACTGCTATGGAGACCGAACGCCCCTCGAGCTAATGAACTTGTATTTCTTGTTGTTGATTCGTAGGAAGAACTGTGGCATCCTCTACAACTGGAATTGGTTGAGTGTCCATAGAGCATCTTTGATTGGTCATGCCATTTCTTTTCTTTTCTCTAATTTCTTCAAGGATTTCATTGGGTATCGTCTTCTTTGCCTATTTTCTTGCTTGATTGCATGAATTTCCCATCACCAAAACGATCAATGATATATGGTGCTCCACAATGGGAGATTCCCCAAGCTTGGTTTCTTTCTTGCACAATTGTGTCTAGATACTCCACCATAATGACCAATGAAATATTTCCTTGAGCTAATGAACTTGTATTTCTTGTTGTTGATTCATAGGAAGAACTGTGGCATCCTCTACAACTGGAATTGGTTGAGTGTCCATAGAGCATCTTTGATTGGTCATGTCATTTCTTTTCTTTTCTCTAATTTCTTCAAGGATTTCATTGGGTATCGTCTTCTTTGCCGATTTTCTTGCTTGATTGCATGAATTTCCCATCACCAAAACGATCAATGATATATGGTGCTCCACAATGGGAGATTCCCCAAGCTTGGTTTCTTTCTTGCACAATTGTGTCTAGATACTCCACCATAATGACCAATGAAATATTTCCTTTGATGCTCCTCAAATGCAAGAAAAAAAATGGTGGAGATGCTCTATGGTGCTCCTTAATGGGAGACTCCCCGAGCTTGGTTTATTGCTTGCTCAAATGTGTCTAGATAATCAAGTTAGGGGGGAGATTGGGAGGAATGTTTCCTTTGCTAGGTAATCAATTGCAATAAAAACAATGGTAGAGATTCTCTATGGTGCTCCTTAATGGGAGACTCCCCAAGTTTGGTTTCTTTCTTGCTCAATTGTGTCTAGATACTCAAGTTAGGGGAGATATTGGGAGGATTGTTTCCTTTGCTAGCTCCTCAATTGCAAGAAAAACAATGACAGAGATGCTCTATGGTCTCCTAAATGGGAGATTCACCAAGCTTGGTTTCTTTCTTTCTCAATTGTGTCTACATACTCCACCACAATGACCAAGCTAATGTTTCCTTTTCTAGCTCCTCAATTGCAAGAAAAACAATGGTGGAGATGTTCTATCGTGCTCCTCCATGGGAGATTCCCCAAGCTTGGTTTCTTTCTTGCTCAATTCTTTCTTTCTTTCTTTCTCCTCAATGTATACCATGCTCCAAGCAGTCCTTAGACACTTGTGATGGAGATGTTTAATGTCAAAATCAAAATTTTATGTGATAATTTGGTGAAGAAGAGAATGAACGCACTGTCAGCAAGCTGAAATTGCGCGCAGACTGTGAAACATGCTTGAAATTTGATAGTGTGTTTCTCAGACAGGGACTGTTGTTGTTTATACTGAGAAATAACACGCACACGATATTATTAATAGAAACACGTGCATGTTTTTACCTTATATAACGCGTACGTGCTATGCTTGAATAACGTTAAGGAGCATTTAAGAAGTTAGTTCCACAACTAAGGGATCATTCAATGTTCAGGGGAAATTAACAAGCACTCCCTAAGTCTTAGCCCCTTAACACCCCCCCTCTATTCAACCTAACTATATTGTTTTATAACTCTAAGGGATGTATGTGTGTGTGAGAGAGAGGGAGAGGAGGGGGGATTGGGGTTAGGTGTAGTTGGATGAGAAGAGGGGGAAGACAGAGAGAGAGATATAGATAGAGTGGAGGGGGGTCTTAGTGGTATGGGGTGACCTATGGATGTGTCTGAGTGTCTCTTTTTGTGTGTGAGAGATAGAGGGGATTGGGGAATAGATATGGGGGTGGGGGTTAGAGGTAGTTGGATGAGATAGGGAGTGAGAGAGAGTGGAGACGAGATTAGAAAGAGTTACATAAACGTGCATGCATTATGTAACTATATTGTTTGGTTTGGTGATGCTACCATTAAGAGGTTTGGGGGGGATGGTAAGGGGTTAGAAGTAGACATGGAGAGGGAGTGTTAAGGAGTTAGAGGTAGAGACCAATGGGAGTGTTAAGAGATTGGGGGTAAGTGGAGAAAGGGGGGAAGAGAGTGAGACAATGTGTTAGCAAGTGGGGAGATAGAGAGGAGGAGGAGGA
>LPNX010357046.1:84785-98074 GCA_001517045.1 Pseudotsuga menziesii
GCATTCTATATCTTTTGATCATTTCCCAAGGTTGTAATGTCACATCATGTCTCAAAGTCCTCTCTCCCTATGGGAGTTGCATTAAATCCCTAGTTTCCCAATCTGTTGGTTTCTTCTAAATTGGGATCTAGTAATTTTTGGTTTTAAGATAATAAAAGGTAATTTTTTTTGTTCTTAGAATAATAAAGGGTTTGGTTCTAAGATGAAGAAACATGGTTGTATGGTCCACAAAGATTGGATCAATCTACAAGGCTTTAGATTTAGTAGGCTTGGTGTTTAAGCACATCCTCAATTTGGTTTTACTAATAACATAACAAGAATGATAGTTTTTAAATAAAGGCATCATTAAAAAAATGTAAGTAATGAGTTAATTTTTAAAATCAACTCTCCAATAAAAAAAAAGTAGTGTGCTTTTAAATATCTATTTTTCTTTATGATTAAAATTACAAGATCTACATCTTAAGTTTTAAAAAGTTAACCATCAAAATTTTAAAGATATTAACTACTTATTCAAAACCATACCACTGAATATTACAAAACCTTAAAATCAATAAATAACCAATTACAAAGTATTTTAAAAATTACACCACCTTATAGGTATAAAAACAAAATAAAACACACTATTATAAATCTAGTGTTGTGTGAGATGCCATTATATATAATATATATATTCTTGTCTTGAGATGTAATGTTATCCAAAATTTGACCAGCCATAAACATTCGTTGAAAGGATTTAATGCGAAGATGATATAGATTTCAAAATACTTGAGATCAAACCGTAGGCTCCATGCTTGGACAATAAATCTACTTTGATAGTTTACCTTGATTGAACAAATGATTATAATGCCACTTTATAGCTTTCCTAATCATTTTTCATCCACCTAATCACAAACAAAGAATCATTGACACATGGCATCATACCACAACAAAGATTATTCAACAAATGAACGACACATTGCCAACATTGAGAAAGATGAAGAGTGCTATGCTCAACCTTAATCA
Organism: Pseudotsuga menziesii; assembly: GCA_001517045.1. Taxonomy (NCBI): domain Eukaryota; kingdom Viridiplantae; phylum Streptophyta; class Pinopsida; order Pinales; family Pinaceae; genus Pseudotsuga; species Pseudotsuga menziesii. The sequence goes on from LPNX010357046.1 coordinate 85,788, forward strand.
TGTCTATCAAAACCAAAAAAATAACCATGATCCTCCACTAAATTACATGAATGGGTTGCTAGAGAGATTCATTTGATGGGATACCATAAAGACAATTTAGAATGATGGCATGACAAAGTTTTGACCTAATGACGTGGCAGTGTTCTACAAGTCAGTCAATGCTCCTGAGGTGCATGTACCTTGGGAAACCCTCCTTTGATGGGAAATACTAAGTCTGCACTTTGGAAATAAAGCCATCAAATATTCAAATATTTAATCATAATACTAAGTCTGCACCGAAAATTTGAAGATTAATCGATTTAGCAGTAATGTTATCATGTTACTTTTGCCGTAATCGACGGTATGTATGGCAAATAGGACGGTGGGTATGGCAAATAATTCACTTTAAAAGAGGGGGGGAGGCAACGAAGAATTTATCTCTCGAGTCGGTGAAGAGGAAGCTCGGCGCATTCATCTCGCTGCGCGCCAACTCGCTTGACCGTGTTCGATCCCCACCCTCTGCTCCTCGCCGTTGTCTGCCTTGTCTGCGAATTTTCTCCCGGAGATTCATTTATTTTTTCCCGTTTTCATCATGACGAGGGTGCTTCTTTCGGCACAGAGATTATCTTCTCTGCTGTCGGATATCAAGATTTCTCATGCTCGGTATGCATTTCCATATTCTCTCAGAGAGTTTAAATCGAAGTCTAATATTGAATGATATTTTCGATAAAATTTATGTTTGGTTAGATTAGGCCGGTAGTTCTAGGGTTTTGTAGAGAGCATCGCCTCCGAGAAATGAGCTTTAAATGTCGTTTCTTCTTTGTGTTTTGCAGCCAATATACGGTAGCGGCGGCCGAAGCAACGAGATCAAGCGGAGTAGCGGCGCGGGAGTTTCCAGAGGGGAGTAAGGCATCTGGAGGCGGAGGGAATAATAAAAAAGCGGCGTTTTGGATGAGAGATCCGGCGACGGGGGACTGGATTCCGGAGGATCACTTCGGCGAGATCGACATTGCAGAGCTGAGGCAGAAGCTTCTCTCCTCCAGAAAGTAGGAGAATAGATATTTCACGAGGGATACCGCTGCCGGAGGTTTGGCTGTAAGATAGGGGCAAGGAACATCTTTTGAAATTTCTTACACTCTTGCTCTTTTGCTCACAGTTCTTGCGGCAGTAAGCCTTCTCCAGATTAATAATTAAATTTCTGCTGTCGCTACATTATTCATGTAGCCTTTTCCTGTTTCTCTTTTGGTATTTCTGATTTTTTTTTTCGATCTTCTTAATTCAAGTTTAGATGATGTCTTACAGAATCAAATTAAAAAAAAATTATAATTTATTTTATTTTGTGATTCAGATCAAAATATATTTTAGGTATGATTTTTCTAAATTTTGTTTATTATTTTATTTTATTTTGAATTTTATTTATTCTGTTTTTTAATGGAGGTTTATATTTTGCATGTTTTTAAGTATATATATATATATATATTCACTTTTACTCTTTTCCATTTTATATTATGAGGAGTACATATGACTCCGTCGAAGCTCAGAACTGTAAAATACATTTCTTCCATACAACTGGTCAGATCACTTATTTTCTCGAATTTCATATAAAATTGTAAATTCTTTTCCATAAAATCAGAATCAGAATTTGTTTTGAATGATTATAAACAAAGCGTCGATGATGACTTTTTCAAAAAATTTAAAACTAAAGTATTTTAACGCTAATAAAACAGCTTTTCTCAAAAATAGTTAAATTACGGGGTGTTTTTTTTTTTTTAATTTTGAGACTCCCTTTTATTGCTTTTTTTAAAACACGAAACTCGTTTTTTTCGGAGTTGCAGATTTTAATGCGAAAAATCCAAAAAATTAAAACACGACAATCGTTTTTTTCGGAGTTGCAGATTTTAATGCGAAAAATCTAAAAAAGCCAAATCAGACTATTTAGAAACCAGTAAATTCAGGCAAAGCCAAATCAGAAAAGACTATCAACAGTTGGCTGCCAACTCTCTGAAATGACAATTTACAATCACTAATTTGAAAATTAGTGATATATTAGAATTATTTAAACGTCGAAGTATAAACCACAGACTGCACCCTTCACTGTTTCTTGAACCACATATCATTCCTTCAAGTAAAAAGATCTGTGGAAGAACGCTCTTTCAAGTTAAAAGATTTGTGGAATTTTTCTTTTACTTATTCGATATTCGAACGATTTGAACCTGATCTCTACCTGTTCTGTGACTTATTTACATCTCTAGCAGTATAAACGCTAACCAACAGAAATCTTTCTGAAATTACAAATTGAAGTGCTTAGTTTTTAATTTCGACAATCTGATCAGTCAATACATATTTAACTACATTTTCTGTCATTTATTAACAGTTGTCACAACAAATATTTAGAATCCGATCATATTTTTGCTGAAATCTGTCCATGATCCCCAGGTTTAGTCTACACTTTCTCTGGTTAAGCATTTAAAATGTACTTGCAAACCTAGTGTAATGTAGTAAAGTATTAAATACTGGGCAACGGAATAATTAATGATGCCCATTTAAAACCAATCTAACATATCTCAGCCTTGGCTTGTAATTTCGTCTACACGCTTGCTTTCTTAAGCACGATCATATCTCATAGATTTACGTATTTTGTTTCTTCAAAATTTATGCTTACAATGATTGTCACGTCGGATTCGTTCGAATTTCCGACAAATAACGATTAAATAGACTATCATATGTTATTTGCACGTATAAATGTTTTGCTCGTGATTATTTAACACCGAGAACTCTGGAAATTAAATGACTTTTTCATTTCATTATATGCATATATTCTTTTGTTACGAGAATTGCAAAAACCGTTTTTTTTTCGTAAATGCAAACATTTTCTGGTCAACAAACATATATTTTTGCGGTGATGACTTCTTATATAGGGCAAACAGTTTCATATACGTGGAGAGCTCGTGGAAGGAAACAAAATAACGAAATTAAATTTTTTGAAATATCACTGTATTAATATATTCCATAGGCAACAACTACTTTTCTAGCGAGTTGTCTAACGACGGGATTTTTTATTTTATTTTTTTGGCTGTGTTTCATCTGTTTTTGGTTATGAATTTTTAAGGAATTTTCAAAACTTGTAAAAACATTGTTAGATTTTACAGAGTGTGGGTGTTTGGGGTTTTCATGTCACTTGATTTCATTTTTGCACTTAAAATCACTCTCACATGCAACAAAAATTACAAGATTTTGTGAGTTAATTTCACACCATTTGTAATTTAATTTAATTTAATTAATTTTTAAATAATATAATCTTTAAATTATAGCCATAGAAAAATTTAGAACTTTAGAATTTAAATATTAAAGAAAGATATAAATTTATATATTCCACTTTATTATTAAATGGAGAAAAAAATTATTTTTCAAAATAATTATCATTTATATATAAAAATTTAGAAAAATGAATTTTAAGTATTGAAAAAAAATGAAACATCTTAAACTAACTCAAAGAAATACATGTTAATATAAGCACCATATAGATGTGTCAATATGCACACCATATTGATTTAAAATTTCACAACTATTCTTTATATGCATCTTAAAATTTTAAGATTTGGGCTGATTTTTTAGGCACCAACAATTATAAGTTTTGGAATTTTGGGTGTATTAGGGGTTTTTAAGGATGCTGAATTCATTTCTACCATCAAAATTGGGATTAACATATAGACATCTCCTTCTTTATGTAATCAATCTACAAAATCAACACTTTTACTATTTTTACCAATTTTAATTTGGTTTTACTAAAATGGATAATCAATTTTCCTTATGATTCCAAATCCAAATTTGGTTTTTAAATTATTGATGGTTCCTATAACATAATTGACCTTGTCATGTGATTATATTTTTCTTTAAAATTTTTGTCATGTTTAGTTTATTTCTCATATATAAAGTATTCTCTCTAATTATTCATCAACTTTAAAAGTAACATGACAATATCTTCACATTATGTTATTATATGAAACTATCACATCATTTAAAATCCATGCTCTCTCGTATTATGTGAAGGTATCATATTATATCAAATGCTCAAATGTATCCATAGATATGGATATGCACATGACAAACATGAGTAAATAGTATGCACGTCACAACTACAAAGCATAAAAATCAAAGTATGTTGAGAATAGGAATCGGGGCTAGGGTTTATCAGCTTATGCGCCTGGTACTTCTCCTACCTTGCTTGACCTTACCCTGTTCTCTCGGGTTGTTGGTTCATGTATGCGCTTCTTGACGCGGTCTTGCGATCTGGTTCTTCCCTGATTCACAAGGGTGGCTGGTTTTGGTATCGGGTGCATTCCTTGATTCACAAGGGTGGCTGGTTCTGGTACCGGGTGCATTCCTTTTTGTGTTAGAAAACTTTTTTTGTTATTTTCGGTGTGTGTTGTGCTGGGTTTTAATTCTCAGGGTGGCAGGAGTGTCGATAGGCTCGACCTTCCTTGGGGCCTGTATTTGTTTGCAGTTTGTAGGTTGTATGGCCTATGCTACGTCTCTTTCTGGGTTTGTGTTGGTTTTTATTCGGTAAACTAAGGGTTTTGTGTTTTTTCCTGTGCTCCTTCTCTTTACCTGATCTGTACCAAGCTACTGGAGTTCCTCTCCTTACACGAGGGACTAGTACCAACCAGTTTACAAAAAGTGGGAATTATTCTTGATTTTCAACTTGGTATTTTGGGTTTTGGTGAAAGGCGAACCTTTCGAGGATGGTGGTTGTTTTGTTTACGTCGCTTGTTTATTTCGCCACCTTCTGGGTTTCCCAGGATTCCTGGGGTTGACTCTTGCTTTTGTTTTTGTTTTCTTTATCTCTGTGAAGCACTTGAGTTCTGTACTTGATTTTTCGGGGGCAGGGTTTTCCTTTCTTCTTTCCCTGGGGAAGTTGACCCTTTTCTTTTGGTTCTTGTCAAGGTACCTTCTTGTTGGACCTCATCACGGGGGGTTTTTGGGTCCTTCACTGATGTGCCCAGTTATTAGGTCTTTTTAGGGTTATCCCCTCTGCTTCCTTGTTGCATGCCCTGTCTTGTGTGCTGTATTTTTTATTACTACTTTCGATCTTTTTTCCTTTTAGGGTTTGGTTTGCACCACCTTTGGTTACAAGTGTTGGGTTGACCTTCTTTGTCAGACTTAGTGTCTAGCTTTGCGTTCCTTTTGTTTTACTATGTCGGTGGATGGTACAGTTGTAGGTCCTTCTTTCTCTACGGGGAAGGCTCAGTTTGCCTCTACTCACTCCTGGAGAAGAAGGAAACCAAAATCCCTTAAAGTGCAGGAAGGAAAAGTTAGGTATGTGCTAGCTCGTGACATCTACATGGAGCGTGTAGAGGCACTGTCTTCGAGGGCTCTCATCGGTAGACTTGAATACTGTCATATGGGAAAGAAAGACTGGATAGCATGGACTACAGAACATTGGAAGCCCCTGCTCACTTATGTGCCCACGATTAGTCTGCTCGCCAAGGGGTGGCTGGTGTTTGTTTTTCTGGAGGACACTCATGCATCGACCATTTTAGATTTTGTCTGGATAATTGGGGCAAGTTCTCTAGTCCTTAGTCACTGGCATGCGTATTTTGACCCCCTTCAGGAGAGGGTTAGAAAAAGGCATTTGTGGGTCTTGCTCCCTACTCTTCCCTTTCCTCTGTGGAGTCAGGGGTTTCTGGAGGGTATTGCCAATACCATAGGGAGGTTTGTTGTTGTGGAAGATGACTTTCAGCACTCTTATGACAAGAGAATGGAGAAGATTATGGTCGAAGTGGACATCTTAGATGGTCTCCTTGCGGATATTGAAATCCTCTGTCTTGATCATCTTTTTACTCAGCGTTTGGATTACCTCAACATTCCATTTCACTGTAGTAGGTGCAGGGATGTGGGCCATTTGAGAAGGGACTGTCTGGTTTTACTTCATGGAGCTGTTAGTCTGAGTTCTCAGCTCTCTCCTCATGCGCGGTAGCTGGTTCCTTCTAGCTCAGAGCGTATTCTGCATGACCACCCCTCTCCGGCTCAGGCTCCTCTGACAAAAGGTATTTATTCTCAAGCATGCTTGTTTTTTGGAGATATGTTTGATCAAGAGCTTTTGCTTATTGATGAACTGGAGGGGAACGCCTCTCACCCTATGATTATCGTGTCAATGAACCCTCTGATTCTTGGACCACCTCCTTGTCTGAGCCCTCTTTTGTCTCTCTTGATGATCCTTCTTTACTGCATCCAACAAACCCTCCTCCTTCTGATCTTACTCCTCTTATTTTGATTGAGTCAGGTTCTATTTTTTCGACAAATGACTTCCCTCCTTTGGTGAGAGCAGGCTTACCTGTCATTACTTCCCCTCCTCATAGTCCTGTCTCTTCTCCTTCCTTCATCGATCCTTCTCTTTAGAAGTCGTTGGAGATTTTCTCAGCCAAAACTCCTATCTCACCCTCTACCCTTCCACTGGACTCCATACATTTTGAAAACGTAACTATAGGTAAAAAGAAGAAAGCTTCCATTCCTGTGATGGATAGGGTTTCATGCACCCAAACCTACACTCCTTTCTCTACCAAATTAAAAAATGCGGCGAGGAACTCCTCTGCATCCTCCCCTCGGGTTCTTAGAGCTTTGTCACCAAACTCTGGTGGTTCTTAATGAAAATTCTTTCTCTCAATGTTAGGGGCTTGGGACGCTCTGCTAAACAAAAGAGCCTCCACCACCTTCTCACGTCTTTCTCTCCTGACCTAATTCTTCTTCAAGAAACTATGAGTAGCACCTACCCTGCTCTTTTAGTGTTTTTCAAGCTCCATCCTGGCTGGGAGTTTTGTGCTATTAGTTCTAAGGGCCTCTCGGGCGGTATTCTTTCAGGATGGAACCCCCTTAGGGTGCAGTGCAAGGATTTTAAAACTCTGGCGGGCATCCTTCTTAAGGCTTGCTTTAGGGGCTCACACACCTCCCTCTCCATTTTGAATTGTTATGGCCCCTACCTCAATCGTGATGTTTCTTGGAACTCGGCTGCCTGGGGTGGTCTCCTTTCCCTACCTAATTTGATCCTTGCCAGGGATCTCAATCTTACTCTAAATGCATCAAAAATCAGGGGAAGTAAAGCCCAAATTGATCCCCTTGGTTCGTTCTTCACGCAACTTTTTGCTGACTATAATCTAGTGGATATTGCACCTTCTTGTGCAGGGCCTACCTGGAGAAATGGTAGGGCTGGGGTGGAGGGAATCTATAAAATACTTGACATATTTTTAATCTCAACGAGCTTGATTGATATGCTCCCTCGGCATAGGGTTTGGTCTTCCCCTTCAGTTGTTTCAGATCACTATCCGGTTTGTTTTGAGTGTATGGAGGAGCCTAGCATTCATAAATTTCCTTTTAACTTTAATCATGCCTGGCTTTTAGACGAAGATTTTTCTAGGATGGTCAAAGATGAATGGACCAGGTTGCCTCTTGGAGATCATACGGATGAGATGGATGCTCTTTTGCAGAATCTTCGCTTGTTAAAACGAAAGGTAAGGGTGTGTGCAAGAAGTTGAGGGTCTCTTTTGGTGCGTTAGATGCAATACAAAACTGAAAAAACAGATATCCATCAACTTGCATGGATATTTTGAGACACTTACACAATGAATCTTGCGATTAGTAAAAAACAAGAAATGTAGGAAATTGAATGACCTTTCCAAATATATATTTTTTTTCTATTGAAAATGGTGTTAACTATCTAGAGTTAGATAAATTTTAACGGACACAAGTTTATTTTTGTGACAAATTATAAGGTATATGTTTTTGTGGGTGCAGTGTCTGAGTGTCTAAATGATGGAATAAACTTATGAAAACCGGTATACATATAGAGAACATATAGGACTAGTGCACGACTATTTTTCCAATAATAAAAATAATTTTTTTAATTTTTTTTTTAATTATCTAAGAGATCAAACCTTGAAAACGGTACATCATTTGTGGGTGCAGCGTTTGAATGTCTTAATGCAATTATTTGGAAATGGGTTTCTTATAACATGTAGAGATTGGTGTTCTTTAGTGCACCATACATTTTTTTTTTAAATGGTTGAGAAACGAAAGAGATATGGACGAAACACTACCAGTGTGTTTTTTGAGTTGAAGAGTGATGACAAAAGATAAATAAGAAAAAAATAGAAAAAAATATGTATTCTTGTTAAAATTTACATATTTAGAATCTGCAAAAAAAACCATATTTGTTTCTAAAATATCATAAAAAAATGAGGTGTGCAGCATAATCAGACGAACCGCTAAACACGAGCATATTGAAAATTTGGATATAATGTTGAATTAGCCATGGTTGATCATACTTCAAGGCACAGGCATGTTGAATCCGAAGCAAAGTACAAAGCAGACACATAGGCATAGGAATTCCACGAAAGCATGGGTGGAGGCTCGGCCTTATCATTTGGAGGGAATAAATTTTTGAATTTAAACAATATGCGAGTGCGATTTAACTAGCCAAAACGCGTGCGCGGTATATAGAACCATGTCGTGTGCGCGTTATGTGGAGACAAATCGCGTGCGCATTTTGTAAAACCAAAAATAGCGTTCATCATCATCTTCATCTTCATCATCTTCAACTTCATCATCATCATCATCATTAACATGATCATCATCTTCAACTTCATGAACATCATCATCACCATCGCTGTCATCATCATCATCACCTTCCTCATCATCTTCATCATCATCACCATTGTCATCATCATCATCATCATCATCATCATCACCTTCCTCATCATCTTCATCATCATCACCATTTTCATCATCATCATCATCATCATCATCAACATGATCATCATCTTCATTATCTTCATATTCATCTTCATCATCATCATCATCATCACCTTCATCATCATCATCATCATCATCATCAACATGATCATCATCTTCATTATCTTCATATTCATCTTCATCATCATCATCATCATCACCTTCCTCATCATCATCACCTTCCTCATCATGATCATCATCATCACCATCGCCATCATCATTATCATCATCCTCATCCTCATTATCATTATCATCATCCTCATCCTCATTATCATTATCATCATCCTCATCCTCATCGTCATCATCACCTTCATCATCACCATCATCATCATCATCATCATCATCACCATTGCCATCATTGCCATCATCATCATCATCATCATCATCAACATGATCATCATCATCACCATCAACATCATGAACATCATCATCACCATCATCGTCATCATCATCATGAACATCATCGTCATCACGATCGTTGTCATCATCATCATCATCCTCCTCCTCCTCCTCATCAACATCATCATCACCATCATCATCATCATCAACATCGCCATGATCATCATTATCATCTTCATCATGTTCATCTTCATCATCATCATCTTCACCATCATCACCTTCATCATCACCATCATCATCATCATCATCATCACCATTGCCATCATTGCCATCATCATCATCATCATCATCATCAACATTATCACCATCGTTGTCATTGTCATCATCATCATCACCTTCATCATCCCTATCATAATCATCACCATCATCATCATCAACATCATCATCATCGTCGTCATCATCATCATCATCATCATCATCATCACCATCATCTTCATAATCATCACCATCATCACCTTCATCACCACCATCGTCATCATCATCATCATCATCACCATTGCCATCATCATCGTCATCATCATCATCATCATCATCACCATCAACATCATGAACATCATCATCATCATCACCATCAACATCATGAACATCATCATCATCATCACCATCAACATCATCTTCATCATCATCTTCTTCATCACCTTCATCATCGTCATCATCAGCGTCATCATCACCATCATCTTCATCATCATCTTCTTCATCACCTTCATCATCGTCATCATCAGCGTCATCATCACCATCATCTTCATCATCATCTTCTTCATCACCTTCATCATCGTCATCATCAGCGTCATCATCACCATCATCACCAACAACATCATGAACACCATCATCATCATCCTCATCATCATCCTCATCCTCATCCTCATCCTCACCATCACCATCACCATCAACATCATCTTCATCATCATCTTCTTCATCACCTTCATCATCACCATCGTCATCATCATCATCATCATCACCTTCATCATCATCATCATCATCACCATTGCCATCATTGCCATCATCATCATCATCATCATCATCATCATCACCATCAACATCATCAACATCGTCATCATCATCATCATCATCATCACCATCAACATCATCAACATCATCCTCATCATCATCCTCATCATCATCACCATCAACATCATGAACATCATCATCATCATCAGCAGCATCATCATCATCATCACCATCAACATCATGAACATCATCATCATTCATCATCATCATCCTCATAATCATCATCATCATTCGCATACTCATCATCATCATCACCTTCATCATCATCATCATCATCATCATCACCATCATCACCTTCATCATCACCATCGTCATCATCATCATCATCACCATTGTCATCATTGCCATCATCATCATCATCATCATCATCATTACCATCAACATCATGAACATCATCATCATCACCATCAACATCATGAACATCATCATCCTCATCCTCATCACCATCAACATCATGAACATCATCATCATCATCATCACCACCATCAACATCATCAACATCATCATCATCCTCATAATCATCATCACCATCAACATAATGAACATCATCATCACCTTCATCATCCTCCTCATCATCATCTCCAACAACATCATGAACACCATCATCATCATCCTCATCATCATCCATCATCCTCATCCTCATCCTCATCCTCACCATCACCATCAACATCATCTTCATCATCATCATCATCATCACCTTCATCATCACCATCGCCATCATCATCATCATCATCACCTTCATCATCATCATCATCATCATCATCACCATTGCCATCATTGCCATCATCATCATCATCATCATCATCATCACCATCAACATCATCCTCATCATCATCCTCATCATCATCACCATGAACATCATCATCATTCATCATCATCATCCTCATAATCATCATCATCATCCGCATCCTCATCATCATCATCACCTTCATCATCATCATCGTCATCATCATCATCATCATCACCATTGCCATCATCGCCATCATCATCATCATCACCACCACCATCAACATCATGAACATCATCATCATCACCATCAACATCATGAACATCATCATCCTCATCCTCATCATCATCACCATCAACATCATGAACATCATCATCCTCATCCTCATCATCATCACCATCAACATCATCCTCATCATCATCCTCATCATCATCCTCATCATCATCCTCATCATCATCACCATGAACATCATCATCATTCATCATCATCATCCTCATAATCATCATCACCATCAACATCATAAACATCATCATCATCATCCTCATCATCATCACCTTCATCATCATTATCATCATCATCGTCATCATCCTCATCATCATCATCTCCAACAACATCATCATCATCTCCAACAACATCATCATCATCCTCATCATCATCCTCATCCTTATCCTCATACTCACCATCACCATCACCATCAACATCATCTTCATCATCATCATCTTCATCACCTTCATACTCATCATCATCATCACCTTCATCATCATCATCATCACCACCATCATCACCTTCATCATCACCATCGTCATCATCATCATCATCACCACTGCCATCATTGCCATCATCATCATCATCATCATCATCATCATCAACATCATGAACATCATCATCATCACCATCAACATCATGAACATCATCATCATCATCATCATCACCACCATCAACATCATCAACATCATCATCATTCATCATCATCATCCTCATAATCATCATCACCATCAACATAATGAACATCATCATCATCATCCTCATCATCATCACCTTCATCATCCTCATCATCCTCATCCTCATCATCATCCCCATCCTCATCCTCACCATCACCATCACCATCAACATCATCTTCATCATCTTCATCATCATCATCTTCATCACCTTCATCATCACCATCGTCATCATCATCACCTTCATCATCATCATCATCATCATCACCATTGCCATCATTGCCATCATCATCATCATCATCATCACCATCAACATCATCCTCATCATCATCAACATCAACATCATGAACATCATCATCCTCATAATCATCATCATCATCCGCATCCTCATCATCATCATCACCTTCATCATCATCACCTTCATCATCATCATCATCATCACCATCATCACC
>LPNX010357066.1:4698-18034 GCA_001517045.1 Pseudotsuga menziesii
GCAATAGTAATAGTAGATGATAATACAAACCACTTATCATATGTTGGATTTTACCTTTAGGCATGCATGAAATAGTATATCAATATAGATTACATATTATGACAGCAGTAAGAAATAGGAACCTTCCACACATTATCATATCAATGCGTAGACAACTTACTTGCATCCATTAGCATCGAAATTGTATTTTTATTTATTTAAAAGAAGTGTAAGCAATGCTAAAGGCATTGTTAATCTTTGATCGTAAAAGAAGTGTAGACAATGTTGAAGGCATTTGTAAATTTTGAACATTTTTCAACAATCTATAAAAATGTCAACATTTAAGACAATGAATAATTAGTATAATGAATATGAGAATATCACGAAATAAGTAGGATTTTATAGCAATACAAGGTATCACCTTTAGTATAAAATGGCAATGTTTTATAGTAATGTTTTGGTTTTTTTTCTTAGTAAAAAACTGCTATAAATTTGTTATTTGGGTTATGTACTATCTTTAAACACCCCAAAGGATTTTTCATCAAAAAAGATTAATTGTATTGCATAGGGGTTCTCACCAACAAGTTGGTTCTGAAGAAATCCAATATCTTAGGATATCGGATGGATATTTTTCACTATCAGAGTATTGATTTATTTATTTATGATTTTTTAAGTCAGATGGTGGATTTTATTCTCAATAATTTGTAAATTCTTCAGCAATGTGTTTGGATCCTTGAGGAAAATATCTCCTTTCTTGAGTTCAATGGATGTATAGGTGGTGAAACTTTATTGCAATTTTCTAGCTAATGCATCATTTTTCACATTTCTCCAACAACTAAGCAACGACATCTTCTATGATCTTATATTTTTGCTGCCAAAGTATTAGGAAACATGATGCTCACAAACTCTATTGATTAAAACTCATGCTTAGAGTCTCTTCCAATGTTGTCATAATGATCTTCATAAAATGTTCATTACTAATATAATCCCTCGACAACAATTATAAACTTCATCTTCATTGGAAATTACTCAAACTCTCCTTGCTATCTTTGGATTGAGCTAAATGAAGTATCGCATATTTGACTTGAAAATGTTCAAAGCATTGATAAACACCAAATTTTTTCAATCAATTTCCTTACCTATGGGCCACATAAAGAATCCCCTTGGTATTACGTCCTCCATATCTATATTCTCCAATTCTACAACAAGTTCCCATGATCCTCTATTCCAAAATAAAGAATTGATCTTGTTCAGGATTCTGAAGTTTATTATCTTGCACTTTTAAATTCATTGGTGGACTTTCCCTTTCCATAGAATCTCATAGAAATCCTTTAATAATCATAGCCCCTAAATGAATACAACTAAGTTTGACCTTATTGGTCTTTAGCAAACTACAAAAAATACTAGCACGTGTTCCACAATATACGGTGAGACTATGGAACCAAAAAAATATGTGAGGAATTTCTTCTTACATTCAAAGAATGATTACAAACCATGTTTATAAAACACATCTGAAAGTAATTTATCAAGGGGTTTCTTTCAAACATGTTGGAGTGTGTTGTAGCTGCAACTGTTTCCTCAATTTTTCAAATTTTGGATCCCTTTGTTAATTTTAGCATTGCCTATAATCGTTTGGATCTATGAACTCTTTTTGTTTTGCTTTAATTTTGGGCTTTTCGAGGATTAATCTCTTCCCACCTTTCGGGAAGTTGCTTATGTTTGAAATTGCTGTGGGTTGTGGAATTTAGAGTCTGGTTTGCTGCCCTTTGAGTTGCGTTCTCTTTTCGGAAGCCTGCTTCTCATGCCAACCACTGTTTCAGAGGTCATTTAAACAACTTATCGGAACCATGTTTCCTTAAGGAGCCTCCGTTGTGGAAATCAAACAATGATTATTCTGCAGGAGGATCTTAATTTCTTTGTTGTCGCGTCATTTTGTTTGACTTGTTTATATTATTGGAGGCTGTAGTCTGTTTATCTTCTGCCCTTGCGGCTCCCAAATGAACTAGGTATTTGCCATACAACTGCTCTGCCCACCGATGCTTTGTCGGGTCTTCGTCGCTTTGACTTTTGGATCAGAGGCCGTTGTCTTTCCTACTCCGCCCTTGTGGCTGTGCAACACACTAAGTGTCTGACGTTGATGTCTTTCCGCTCGCCGACTGGGAACTCTTCCGCCTAGAATTTGAGTTTAGGTCTTCTGACTCCGATAGACATAAGGTCTTGCGGATCCCGTTTCCTGTTTGAGGTCCACTGAAGCGGCTGCGGGTGAGACTACCCGGCCGATGTTTTAGTGTTTTAAGCCACCGATAAGTTTCGCTCTTCCTGTCGTTTTTGTGAATTTTAAACCCCTGTATGGGCAGCAGTGATTTTGATGCTTATTAATATTTTCACGACGAGAGTGCATTGTTGGGCCTTTTGTGATGACTATTTGGTTTGTTGATGTAGTTTTATTTAAAAGATGCGTTCCTAACTAATAATAAATGTCGTTTAATTGCAGACGGACCCAAGATATTTTTTCAAATTACCACTGCGTGAAGGTGTAGCTGGGAGACAAGCAGCTGAGAGGGAGCTGGGCAGTGTCAGGCAGAGTTCGTACCGAAACCGACGGGATCTCAAGGAGGACAAACGAAAGACAAGGCAGAATCAATGGCAGCAAAATCCCAGGCCTGGAAAGATCTATCAGTTACCAAGCGGATCCCACTTTGTTGAGTACTCTAAAACGTAACACATGAAGTAAATCATGAGTACTCACAGAAAAGACAAAATGGGGATATTAAATGGTTTGAGGAACCCAAAGGTCACACGGTTGGGCCAGCCCAGTTAGCTGTTTTAGTTTAAATATAGGAAAGTTAGAATTTATAGGGGATTTTTCCCTGGAAAAACTTGTGAACTATTGTTTGTAAGAGGAACTATTTCGTTTTACAATAAGAAATTACAAATTTTTCCTGTTGGAGAAGGTGCTATGTGGAATGTTTCAATGTGATAAATGAACAATGCTGAAGGGGAACTATTTCGTCTTCGACTGTGTTTCATTAACTGTGAGAGCGTTCTAACTTTCTGAACCTATGTTCTTACTTGAATGTTCTCTAGTATATTCTGTGACGTTTTCCACTATGAGTAATGGAAATTTTAACTGTTGATGAGCTGTCTTGTCATGTATACTTTATTCATGTTTGTATGTTTGGTTCTAGAAACAACTATCTGTGATTTGCTGTAACATATGAATAGTATTGCATTACTCATGAATTAATATCTAGCTCTCTAGAGATAGCCTAGTTAGTATTTATTTTCTAATGGTGTGTGATTTAGATGTGAGGAAGTTAAGACGAGAGGTAAGAACCTGTGCATCACATTGTGAATACTCCTTGCATTCTTGATCATGTCTGCATGTTAAATAGGCACTTGGATATCATACTTTAAGTCAAAAATACAAAAATATATACGGTGGATCGGGCCGCAACCGGTAAACCCTTTTTATTTTTGTTACTTGACCTACGGTAGCCGGACCGCAAACTGGATGGATTCCCTACACCAAACAGTCACGGGCTAGTTGGGAACGTTGACTGGGGAGAATCCCTTGCTGTTGTTGCCTGCGATTTTCTAGGCCTCAACAGAGTGCTACCTTATTAGGTGGCTTTTTTCAAACATGTTGGAGTAGTAATTCATTAAGTGGTTTTTTTCAAACATGTTGGAGTAGTAATTCATTAAGTGGTTTCTTTTAAACATGTTGGAGTTGTAACCAACCTAGGCTACCAAAAAGTGTTTTGATCATAACCTTTTAGTAAGATATGACATTGAAGTGATTTAAAAGGAAGAATGAAGTAAGTTACTAGCGATATGTCCAGTAAAAATAGGTTTTGAAAGTGTGTTGAATTTCTATGTCAAAGATGATAGGATACATTCTACATTACAAAGATTTTTACAATTTCATGCTTTGATCAATGGTGACTATTTTTGGCACGACCCTTTCATCAAAGGTTAGAATTGCATGCTTCTATTGGGATATGAAATTAGATTCATAGATTTTCTTCAATATCAACATACTTTTAAAGTACTTTAAATTGATATGCCAAATCTGCTAAGAGATATTCTAGAATGTTGATTTTTAATAGTGGAAGACAAATCTAAACTAATTATTAACTTCATTTCTAATCAAAAGTTTAAAAAGTTACAAATATTTAAAAAGATATATATAAAAGATAAAAGGATATCAATGCATAATTTTACCTTGAATTCCTTCAATCTTCCAAGGGCCTTTTTTACTCTGGGCTATGGAGGATAACAATCAAGGTTAAATATATAAAAGCTGTGTCGACCATCCATTGGATTCATAGATTGAGTTTAAGTATTGTTAATTCCTCCATTATTTGGAAAGCGCTTATTAAATCCCTAGTATTGATCAAGTTGTGGGAATTACTAAATATGTTAGGTTATCCAAGTCTCTAATCATCCAACTTCACAATAAAAACATCTTTGTTTTAGCATGAGTTAGAAGGATGGGTTGTGGCAGTCTATATGCACCATACTGGTATCAAGCTAATGAGCTAGGACTATCCGACAAAGTGAAGGAGGAATGGAACTATTTTGTGTTGGCATTGAAAGGATTTGGGATTGTTCTGTTTTCCAAAGATGATTCATTAGTCTAGGAATTGTTGAAAATAAGTTGTCAATTGATGTCAAAGGAGTTCAAAAATGAAAAAAACCACTAAACATGATGCAAGAGGCAGACAATCGATAGGATTTCAACAATGACAAAAACCACTGAACATGATGTAAGAGGCAGAGGATCGATGCAAGAGGAAATGATCATGGATCAACGGTTAGAATTGAATCCACAAAGATATCAGCGGCTATAGAACGATCCACAATATTATTGCGAAAATTAGCGTTTGATTGCAAATCAACAGTCAGGTGAGCATCCGCAAAAAATCAGCGGAAAGTGAAAGGTAGAAGGCGAAAAAGAAAATATAACGTAATATGGGTTTCTGGAACCCGGGGTCCTCCCTGTGGAATGCGGAAGGCGAAAGGCAGAAGGAGAAAAAGAAAATATGAAGTAATATGGATTTCCGCAACCCGGAGTCCTCCCTGCGAAAGCCGAAAGGTGGAAGGTGTAAAATAAAATAGAAAGTAATATGGGTTTCTGCAACCTAGATTCCACCCTGCAAAATGCAGAAGGAGGAAGGAAGAAGGTGAAAAAGAAAATATAAAGTAATATGGGTTTCCGCAAATCAAAGTCTACTCTGCGGAATGTGCAAGGCAGAAGGAATAAGGTGGATTGGGTTTCCGCAACTCGGAGTATTCCTTGCGAAGTGCGGAAGGCAGAAATGAAAATTCAAAAGAATTTCTGGTGAAGAATTATCCTTGCAGAAAGGAAATTCCTATAAAATTGCGTTGCAAAAAGGTATGACTGATAAACTTAAATAGAGTTAAAGAATTGTTAGAATGAAGAATTGAGTCTTCATGAAGAGGCATGATCTAAGAATTAAAAGGTGCAACGGTAAAGAGATGCACTCACAGAAAACGTGTTAGAGGGTATTTATAGACAGAAATGATGAGTGAGATAAATTCTTTCAGCGATACAATTTAATGAAGTTGTAGCAGTTAGAGACCAAAGTAAAATCAAAGACAGAAATCGTAAAGCATATCTGAAGATCATACAAACACAGAGGGTGGTAGGGTGGAGATAGGGAAGGCATCAAGCATGTAGGGGATTGTATCCTCCTTCCAGTAGTAGCTGGTAAATAGGGTGTAATAGCATCCTGTCAGTAGTAGCTGAAAAAATAGGAGGTTGTATCCTCTTTCCAGTTGTTTCTAGTAAATAGGGTGTGGTACCATCCTTGTCTGTTGTAGCAGGCATAACCTATTTGTAAATATAATTTTGTAGTAATAGGACGTATTTGTGGTTTTTTTCCAATTTGGTTCCACGATAAAATACGTGTTCTATATTTCTTGTTGATTTTGTGTGTTAAAAGTTAATTGTGGTTTTTAAGTTATAAAAGTTAACAATACTAATCCCCCCACCCTCTCCGTATTGTCCAGTATTCTAACAATTGGTATCAGAGTGGGTTCCTTCACCATAGTTTAACCACTAGAAGGAAGATCCTATTTAAAAACCACTATGAATCAACAAGAAGGGTTAGCCACTAACAGAGCTCCACTATTCACAGGAGAAAATTATGCATACTAGAGTGTGAGAATGAAGTGACATATGATGTCCCTTGGATGGAAGGTTTTGGTAGCAACTGAAAAGGAGTATAAAATAGAAGACCAAGCACCTACATACCCAATGTAACTAGGCCAACATGAAGGTAATGCCAAATCCCTAAATACAATCTTGAGTGGATTGAAAAACTCTGTAGTTACAAAAGTTATACGATGCAAGACTACCAAACAAGCCTGGGATAAGTTAAAGATTATCTATGAAGGGGCACCTAAAGTCAAAGAATCCAAGCTTCATACATATAAAGGGCAGTTTAAGAGCTTTAAAATGAAAGAAGAATAAAATATTGGGGAATACCTTCTAAGAGTAGATGAGGTTGTCAATGCTATTAGAGGCCTTGGAGGAAATTTAAAAGAAAGAGAAGTGGTTAACAAGGTACTAAGAACATTTCCAATGAAGTATGACTCAAAAGTATCCACCCTAGAAGAATGAGATGATCTTGACCTTATGATAGTATATGAACTACATGAAATCCCCACTGCATATGAGATGATAACGGTACTAAATGAATCTTCAAGAAAAGAAGCGGCATTTAAAGCCTCATCCAAGAACCAATCAGAGAACCTAGATGATGCGGAAGCTCTTTTTATCAAAAAACTTGAGAAGGGTACTGGAAAATACAAAGGAAAGTTACCCCTAAAATATTTCAACTATTGAATAATTGGACATTTTGCTTCAAAATGTACTTACCCTAAACAAGATGATAGTGATAAAAGAGAAACCTCAAAGTTCAAAAAGGGTAAAACAAGAAACAAGAAGAAGTCCTATGAGAAAAAGAAAATTGTTTACTCCATGGAAGATAGTGAAGATGTAGATACAAGTGAATACGAAGAAACTGAAATTCTATTCATGGGTGTAGATACTCGAGCTTCAAATAGTGACTCAAATGTGGAAGGAGAGGTAGACTTAAGAGTTGAACATGTTAGTTCTCTTGAAGAACTTGAGAAATGCAGAAAAAAGAACAAACAGTCAAACCATGCCATTAGTAAGTTGAAAGTTCAACTTCTAGATGCCAAAAGGATTGAGGAGGACCTAAATTTGCAACTCAAAAGAAGAATACATGAATCTGAGAGACTTGAAGAAGAGATCATGCAATTCAAGAAAAAGCTTGATGAAGAATCTATCAAATTAAAGTTTGAGAATAGCTCAAGGATTCTATATGAGATCCTGAATAGGTAAATACCATCGAGTAATATATCTGGTTTGGGTTTTAACAAAGAAAATAATCCAGAATGTTTCTCTTTCACTAATCAAGGAGGAAATAAGAAAAGCTATGCTGAAGCACTACATAGTCCAGTTAAAATGGAAAAGAGCAAAAAATTTGTCCTAAGCTCTCAAGATAAAAACATAAATAATATGGTTCCTAAGAGACCAAATAGATACTAGCAGATCTTTTTGGGTCATCGTTACTCTTGTAATAACTTTGGTCATAAATCCCTAAATTGTAGAGCTTATGGAAAGGTTCGTGAATACAAGAAGAAGTCATCAAGTAACAAAGCAAAAGGAAATCATAACCTTTTTACACTTCTTCAAAAATATGACAGTGTTACAAATGTAATAACCATAGACATATCGAAATAGATTGTAAATTGATGACTCCTACAAGAAATACTGTTGCAATTAACTCTCAAGACACAAAATAGAAGACGTATTGGAGGGAAAGGGAAGAAAAGGAAAGTTCTATGATTGCCCTGTGTGCAAGAGAGAAACAAAACCTATGGCACTTGGATAGTGGATGTTCGAAACACATGACAGGTGACCCAAACAAGTTCATAAAATTAAAAGATGATAAGGGTAAAGTCACATTTGGAGACAATATGTATTCCAAGATTATTGGCAAAGGAATATATGTTGTCAATAACAAGATCAATGTAGAAAATGTATTACTAGTAGAAAACCTTAAGCCTAAACTCCTCAGTGTAAGCCAAGCATATGATCAAGAGCACATCTGTATTTTTGACTCGGAGAAATGTGAAATCAGGAAAAAGGACTCGAGAAGAGCTGCTAGCATTTCTATAAGAAATTCAAACAATGTATACATCTTGGAAAATTAGAATCAATGTTACTTAAGTATGGTTGATGAAAGTTGGTTATGGAACGGAAGGCTAGGACATTTAGATTTTGACAATCTTGTCAAAATAAGTAAGAAGGAAGTTGTAAGAGACTTGCCTAAAATTGTAAAACCTCTAAACTCAGTTTGTAAACATTGTCAACATGGGAAGAAAACTAGAGCCTGTTTTAAAACAAAACAACATATGACCTCACATCTTCTGGAAATAGTTCACTGCACGGATCTCTATGGACCAACAAGAACTACAATCCTACAAGGAGAATATTATTTCATGTTGCTCGTAGATGATTACAAAAGGATGACTTGGGTGACATTTCTCAAAGAAAATCAGAAGACTTTGAGAAGTTAAAAGTATTCAAGGCAATGGTTGAAAATGAGACATATATGAAAATCAAATGTCTTAGATCAGACAATGGGGAAGAGTTTACTTGAAAATATTTCAATGAGTTTTGTGAGATACATGGCATTAAGAGACCATTTTTAGCTGCAAAGACTCCTCAGCAGAACGGTGTTGTTGAAAGGAAAAGTAGAACAATCCAAGAAGTCGCCAGAACAATGATTAATAAAACAAACCTTCCAGATGCATATTGGAAAGAAGTAGTACACACACCTGTCTATATACTTAATAGAGGACAACTTGAAGTGAATAAAGACAAGAATCCTTATGAACTATGGTATGGAAGACCAACCTTAGTCAAATATTTCAAAGTATTTGGCAATAATTGTTACATTACAAGGAACGAGGATGATCTTGGCAAGTTTGACTCTAGCACTGATGAAGGAATATTTCTAGCATATTTATCCACCATGAAGGCATATAGATGTTACAATAAAAGGTTACACCATATTGTAGAAAGTGTGGTTGTAAGAATAGATGATATAAAACCAAGAAGAGTAAGAAGTCATGGCAGTGTTGAAAATACAAATGATGAATAAAATGAAGACTTGCAAAAGGACGAAAGTACTCATGATGAAGAATAAGGAATAGAGAAGGAAGATACACAGGAAGGTGAAGAAGATTTCCTAAGACTTTATACAAAAACCTCATCTAGAAGAATACAAAAGAATCATCCCGGGACAAAGATCATAGGTGATAAAATGTTGGATTCAGTCCAAGGAGACAACTGCCATTTAATGAACAAGCCCTACTCTCAATAGTGGAACCTAAGGATTTTACAGAATCCAGGAAAATTCATGAATGGGTCAAAGCCATAAATGAAGAATTATATCAGATTGAGAAAAATGAGACCTGGAAACTTGTCCCAAGACCCAAAGATAATAATGTTATAGGGACCAAATGGGTTTTCAAGAACAAATTCAATCAGGATGGCCAAGTGATAAGGAACAATGCAATATTAGTATGTAAAGGGTATGCACAGGTAGAAGGGATTGATTTTTAAGAAACTTATGCCCCTTTGGCAATACTTGAAGGAATCAGAATGTTTCTAGCACTCTCATGCCATAAAAGTTTTATATTGTATAAAATGGATGTCAAGTCTGCATTCTTGAATGGAAAAATACAAGAAGAGGGTTATATTGAACAACCTGAAGGTTTTCTATTATCAGAAAAGAGAGACTATGTTTGCAAACTCAAAAAGGCACTCTATGGTCTCAAACAAGCTCCAAGTGTCAAAACCCCAAATTTACACAAAATTTAAAATTTTGAGATAACAACAAATGCTAAAACCTGCGGTCTACTAACAACTAACGGTTAGAAATAAAGGAAATAGTCAAGTAATTAGTTTTACTAAATCTTAACTTAATTAACTCAACAACTCATTTTTTTTAACAAGAATAAAATCTTTTTGCGTGCTATTTTACTTCAGTTTATTGATGAGTCTTTTCATGTTAAGTAGCTGGAATCTAACTTTTGAATCTGGGGCTTACTTAGCAATCGTGCTGATGCAGATGAATACTGGTTCTTACAGGTTTACAGGTATGATTGAACTATTACGTATTAAAAGTTCTTTAAAGTATTAGCAGTATTTTATTTGCAATTAAAAAGCTTAGTAATTAAGCTGCTAAACTCTAAACAACTTCTGTAATGTAAAACCATTTGGCTTCCTTCAGTCTTTCTTGTAATCATGTTCAGAAGTAAATAATGACAGTAAGATATGTTTGCGACTCTAAGCATTAGAATCTCAGTTACAAAGTATTTCTACTTTAGTCTATGTAATTTGTAATGTTATAATGATTGCTTTGTCAGTATTTATGCAATAGTACATTATCTTGTCTGTGTAAAAATTGACCCACATTTCGCTTCTGCAAGATAACTTACAGCCTGTTAATCTTTGGATAGTATAAGTTTGATTTTGCAAACTGTAAACCATCATGCCTTCCTAAATGAGATCATGGTTTGCCTATATTTTATTTTCAAGTCAAACCCTATGGTTCTAGTAATTTTTGGATTCAATAGGATCATTCCTATTCTAGTTATCTTCTTTAGTTCTATAACTACTTTACTACCCATTTGATCTGGTGAATCTTTAGTAATCTTCAAGTTAAGTCATAACCCAAAAATCCATCAAAGTATTGTCGCTTTGAACTGTGTAATAGAATTTCATAATAGTGTTCTTATAATAAGTTTTTTGTCCACTTCAAAGTGATGTTACCATTTGAGTTATTAGTTCATATAAGTTTTACAAACATGCATAATCTATTTGTTTGATAGATATTCAGTCTATAATTAGTTTATGACTATAAAAATATTTAAATTAGAGTTTATAATCCTCTCAACTATTATATTATACCATTTATAAAAACTATAACTTGTGGAGTCCTTGTATATGAGATTTCCTATGTATAAACTAAAATCTTTGTACAAAAGGAGACTATGGTTGATGGGTGATTAGCATGAGCTCTCCCATACAACATTGATCTCTTATCTATAGTAAAGACCTAAAAGATTGATCTCTATATATAAATAAGACATGCATTATTTGATTTCTATCTTATAATAAAAGCAATGTTTAGAGAAAAGATATGCAACCATTCATATCGTAATTGTGATGTTATGATATAATAACATAATGTTAATGGTGAAATGAGTTTAATGCATAAACAAGATCGGGATTTTACCAAGGTTATAAAGTGTCATTATATCCTAGGTCAACGAAATCATACGTTGTTATACTATTACTAAACTAACATATGATAAGGTGCATATGATTATCGAATTGCATGGCAAATTATTGGATTAATGATATAGTTTACTCCACGTTCCGATGATTAAATAGTTGGTTTTTTATTTATGGAGGCACTATAGTCTACAACCCACTACATGTTTGATTTTATGTGACCATGTGGTCATCTCCTGACCAAGCGTGGGAGATATAAAACACTATTGTAAACCTAACCCTTATCATTCTTCCCCACAGTTTGCACTGGCCCTTGAGGTTGCTCTGCTTGGCTTCCATGGCGGCTGTCATTCCTGCTTGCTCCGGTTGCCTTATGTCTTGATTCAGTGCTGCTCTTGTCACTGGTGTGTGGGTTTAAAAGCCATTCTCAGTGGCTAGGTTCTCATTCTGCAACTTGTGGATATTATTATTGCTCGTGGCTGGCCGTCTGTGTATTTTTCCTTTTGCTGTCTTCGTGGCTTACTGTTTGCTTCAGTTGCCTTTTACTGTTCTCGTGGCTCGCCGTTGTGTGAGGGTTACAGTTGCAGGCTGTTGATTTAATAAAAAAAACAAGCCTGTAGGTGACAGTACTCCTACCATACTATTCGTCGATTTCATTAATAGGTAAGAGCTTGTTGTTGCTTTTGTTTTAAGTTTGCAGCCGGTATAATACTGTTACAAAGGAAAATAATTTCTTAGATTTATTATGTTCTGACAGTAGTCTTCTTCGCTACTTGCAGGTGCTTGCCAATAAAATCTTTTATGATGAGAAAAGAAATAGACAGCCAACCAATGAATGCCGTGGCTCGTGGTTCGTTTTTGGGTAAGCCCCATGGTCCATGTGTTGGGTTTTCACCCTACTTGCATCATGGTGGTGAAATGGAATCACCCAGGGTTTGGGGAAACCCTCCCTCGACTCACCACGAGTTATGCTGTTGTTTTTACAGGTTAATGTTGTAATACCTAGAATCAAACCCTCGCTAGTCGATGGGTAGACTCGGTTTAACTGAGCACCGTAAATAGTTTGTTGATGGATTTACGGCCTGTTTAAGTTAGTAGTTTTTGTAATGACAGTGCTATCTTTAAACTCATTTTGGTTTAACGGATGTGTATATTATACTCTGTGTAATATTAGGGTTTTACCCTTCTTGAATGTAAATGAAGTTTTATACTCTATTTGAATACTCTGTAAGGGTTTATAAATAAAGTTTTGAGACTGATACTTACGGCCGTAACTTAATTCTTGCTTATTTTTATTTAGAGTTATAAATTAGGGTTTAACCTGTAAAACCCTCGTTTTGATATAAAATTATTCTAATTATAATAATTACACAATCTTTTTATTTGTCCTTAAAGGACCGTGAATAACTTATATTAACCTGGTGATTTAATGGTTACATAATTTGTATAAATTTGGTTTATTACTTCAATGTTTTGGTACTTGTATATCTAATAATTACAAGGGTTTTAACCCTGAAATTTATTTCTATAGATACATGCTGTTAGTAAAAGGAAAAGGCACAGTTTCTTTTAGAAGTACATTTTATATATATTGTTTAGTAAATGTATTTCATTTCTATGTATAATTGTAGTTGGTTCTTTTAATGATTAAGAAGAACTATTCTTATGGTTATCCTAGGTTACTAAAGTATATAAGAATATAGATAGATTATGCCCAGAAATATGAGCTAGGGTTTTTACCCATTTAACTTTTATAAAGTAATAATTTCTATATTGTCATTTTGTTAATTCAATTAGTGTCACAAGATTTCTTTTGTTTGTTTAAAAGAATTACTAATTTATAAACAATACTGTTTATTGTTAATAATAATTTTATTTGGTTTAATAACATTGTTATCTATGAATAATGTATTCTCTTAAGTTTATGTTTGTATTTATATATATTATTAAATAAGACTGAGAGCAATCTATAATAATTGAGTTTATTTAATA
>LPNX010357071.1:7230-60626 GCA_001517045.1 Pseudotsuga menziesii
TGTTAAATTTTATGCTAGGTTGTAATTGATGACCCAGTGGGGTCAAGGATATTTAAGTTAAATTCTGAATATTTTATTTATAAATAAATAAATGAGGAGACAACAGCTTAGGAAAGCTGTTAAAAGAGTGTTTACTGGTCAAATTGGTGGAGGAGACTGGGTGGAGAGCAAACTGACATGTGGCAGCATCCTCAAACCACTTCCAATTGTTGCAGGTGGCAACCTCCCTACATTTCTGGTCATGATTCCCCAAGAAAGTGGAATCAAAGCATGTGGCTCAATTAATGAAAACTGACCCAAAAGACCTAGCATATTTATAAAAATTCCCATTGAAGAGAGTTGAGGCTGCTCATTCTAGAGAAGTGATCATTCAGGGTGAATGAATTTACTTCAGAGAAATTCAATGGAAGGGAAATTGGAAAGTGTTTGAGGGGATAGCTGTTGATTGATCTTGTTGCATCTTCTAAGCTAAAGATCACACTGTTGAGATCAGATTGTTGTTATTGAGGTATTGAACTAGTCAGGTGACAGAGGATTTTGCAGTTGCATACTCCACCCAGTTCTCAGCCAAGAAGATCAGGAACATGCTCGGGGGTCCTGAGGAAGCATTGTTTGAGCGCTCTCTAGGAGATTGGTAGGGAGGAATGGCCTCCTAAAGCTGTTGTCGTCTTGTCCTCAACAGTTTCTATGTTATTTTATTTTACTGTCTTAGTTAAATAAATATTAGTTTATATGCTACATGAATGTTAATAGTTCTGAGTTTCTGAAATGTTTGAGCTAGTATTCTTATTGGACTGTTAATGGAAATGGAAATGATTTAGGAACATAATGAAATAGAGAGGATTTAAATTTCTAAGCTATGTTTTTCCACACCTGGTTACAGGCCGTACTTTAGCATAGTTAGATTGTTTAAGGAAAATGATATAATTTTTGTAATGGAATGAGAATAGTAAATATGATTCTGTATCTGTATAAAAATGCAAATAGAATTTATTTCAATGATTACAGTACAATGAAAAGCAGTGTTATAGTTTATTCTTATTTACTGTTTAATTTAGTCTATCTAGATGAAAATACAGGTGAAAGAAATAGTAGTATACTTTAGTACCACATTATTAGTATACTGTTAAGAAATATATGTTTACAGAAAATAATAACTATTATTCAAGAAAATATCTATACAAATAAGAACTAAACAGTTTTGGAAAATATTAACTTAAAACTTAAACTATTATTTATTAAAAGCCAGATTAGGGCTTCTCTTATAAACCCTTATTTATGTAAAATAAACAGAGTTCCGAGTTATAAATCTTATCTCTACAGAGCTCTAAATAATTATAAATTACAAAGTAAAATAAATGTATTTATAAGTACTAAACGAAATAACTAAGAATTATATGCATTGTGGTTTTAAATAAAAACTAAAAATAAAACAAACAGGTTATTACCAGTGAAAAACTAAGGGTCGAAACCCTTTTGACTAAACTATTCAAGTACAAGTAAATCTATATCCAGTTACATTGCTAACTGAGATTTAAAATTTACAAGGGAACTGTAACTGTGTACTAGACTGAATACAGTCTTGTCATTAAAACTTTACAATGTATTTATAACCCTTTTTATTTTTAAGACTTCATTAACAGGATAATGAAAAAACAATATACATGTATTAGCAAAACAGAGGAAAACAAGAAACAGTGCCCAATTTAATAATTTATTTAAGAATACATTTACACAAGGGTTTCATTTCCATTAAAACCCTAACTATTATATTCTAGACTGATAATACAAAATTTATAAATTTACGTTATGACTATTCCACAATCTTCATATTAACACTATTTACTTATAATGTTATCATTAACAGTAAATTACTTCACTGACAGTTGAAGAAGAAAAACCCATTTTCCAGTATTATCATTTAAAAGATCAACTAGAATAAAACAGAGTAATCAAAATAGAATTCATTTTAAAACCTTGAGTACAGGAAAAACCCTTTTATCTCAAAACCAAAGTATGATATTATCAAGCCGTAAGGCTGTACTCACTTTTACAAACCAAGGTAACTACATACAAGTCACGGCTTATAAGTCGGAGCTACCTAGCAACAGGAAAGGGTTTTTAAAAACAAAACTAAGTAATAACAAGTACTAAGCATCTAAACATTGGAGGAACTGAAGCCATGCTTCCCTTCAAACTGTAACTCCTTTCCAATAAGCATTGCAAGTAGGGAGATGCCACGACAAATCGGGGCTTACCCGTCATGGCCACAGAGAAAACCAGCGCTAGAGAGGTTTCTTTCAAGCCCGAAGCCGAACTGTAACCTGCAAAAACAAGACCGAATGCTTTAGTTAGATGTTGTATTCATTATACTAAAACTAAACTAGAAATTAATAATAAGAGTAGGGTAAAAACTATTACCTGTAATTAAGAAGTCTAGAGCCGAGGAGGAGACTGAACCAGTTCGAGGAAATGCACTATGAAGAAATGAAACCCTTGTGCTAAACCTGTGATAGAGGTAGCGAGGTTCTTATTTCAATTTTTCACCGACGATGGAGCAAGCCAGGAGCAGAGACAAGGGTAACACTATGCCTAGTTCTCTAAACTACTGACAGAGTTAAGAAAACCACCCTCGCGGAGTTCATAAACTTCCAGAAATAAACCAAGTTACAAACTGTGAATCCCGTAACTCTTGCACAATGATACAACACTATACTACTCACATTGGAACTATCAAATGATGAACCAGCAAGTCTCTCATGGCCACAAAGAAACCCAAATAGTGAAGATCCAAACCCTCGAAGGATAATGAAGAGGATAGGGTTTCTATGTGAGTTTTTAAATCAACCAATGCATGGTGGAGACTCATCCACGTGCCCATCGATATTTTTAATCAGAAGTGGGTCGATTCATATATGTTCGCTACAGGGAAGACCCGGGTTTTTATACTTTTCTTTACCAACCAACAAAGAGACCCACAGTGTTGGCCCTTTTGACAACAACCTAGGAATAGGTTGCAGTCTCACCTGAAACAGCTATGGGGTGCCGCAAAATCATGTTTCTGCAGGAAAAATAGGGATATTATTGTACCTTTAGCCTAAACAAAGTATACTTACATAATACAGAGCTTCGACATTCACTTAAATAGCTTCGCAGTTAGATAAACAGACAATTACTAGCTTAACCCTTAACTGGGAATTCACAGCGAAGTTAATACTTAACAATATATCTTACTTATCATTCACCTACTTATCAAATGCATAAAATAGAACAAGAACAAAATGAAAAGGAACCACCACAACACAAGATAGACGTGGTTCACCCCCAGTGTAGGGGCTACATCCACAGAACTGCGTTTATATTCAACTCTTTACAACAACACAGTTCTGATCTGTGCACCCAGCTGCAGATCCTTTCTTACAAACCCTCTGCACACTCAGTTGCAGAGGTCATCCACGCATACAGCTGGGACTTAACCTTAACACAAACCCTCTATGCTCTTAGCTGTAGAGGTCATCCACGTACACAACTGGGACTTAACCTCAAACCCGAAATTAGGCCTTAGCTTCGCATCAAATCATCATCATATAAAAACCTTCGAAAAAGATCTTTTCTCCTTTACATAAGTGCCTATTTATACAAGTGCATTATTACAATACCATGTGTTTAAACCATGGGCTTAAAAACCATGAGTTTAAACCATGGGTTATTTACAAAAATAGGGGGTTCAACCCAACCCTGACACCCCTAAGACTATTTTGAACCACAACTCCGCTTACAAGCTTCGCACCAAAACCGCGAAGTTGCCAAAATTAAGGACCTTCAAGGTCCATGCCCCAAAAGGCCGCTAAGACTCACCAGTGTCCCATCCCGGGACACTCTGTTGCTTTTCCAGAGGGAGAATCTTGTTGGGAAAGATAGTAAACTGCTTGTTGAGGCTGCGCATGATATATTCAGCTGCTTGCTCCTTCTCCACTATCTCCTGCAATGTTGCTGCAGATGCTTCGCTGGTCTTTTCCTGTGCAAACACATCATACTCCTTCAAAATTTTGAGCTGGCTGTCCACAGCAGTGCTTAGTTTCAGGGCCTCGTTAATGAGAGGCTGCACAGATTTTACTAACAGTGCTTCTTTCCTTCTGCACGCCTCAATTTCTTGTTGGAGCTCATTGCTCTGCTTTACCTTAAGCATCTTCTACATAGGAGGAAATGTCTTGATCTCTACCTTTACTGCATCCAGTTTTGTCTGTCGCTGCTTGATAGTTTCTTGCAGCTTTTCTAGTTCTGGATTATCCTATAAGTTTGCACAGGCCTCGACACTTTCCTCTAGCAGCTTTGATGCACTGCTCACAAGATCTGAGATCTTCGTTGCTGAGGCCTGAATATCTCTGCGGCGCTGTTCCCTGATCTCTGGTGGACTCTCAGGAATGATGTGAAGTTGAAGCTCCGCAATTTGGGCCTCATGCTCTACTTTCATCTTTTCTATCAGGCTTCAAGACTATTGTGCATAGTCTTTCAGCTTGACTACTCTCTGCTCTGGTTCTTCTTCAGCCTGCATGTCGAAGTCAGGGAGATTTCGACATGCCTCATCCAATACTCGCGCCAGTGCAACATGCTTGCTTTGTGCTTCCCTCTTCTTTTGCTCAGCTTATTCCAACTGCGCTGCGAGGATCTCACTCTGCTTCATGGAATTTTCCAACTACCTGTGTGAGTAACTGTTGCACTCTTGTATTTCGTCCATGATTGCCAACTGACACAGATGTAGCTCCGACATAGACAACTTGGCGTAGTCTATCTCAACTGTCATACTCATCTGCGATCGAGAGGCTGCATCAGTTATGATGAGGGCTGCACTTGGGACTTGTCCTCTATTATTTTTGGCTGGCCATTGTCTCGTATCTAGCTGTGCGCTTGCTAGGGCACTTCTTGCTGCTGCGCCAGTCGTTGATCTTTCTGCTAACTCCTTGAGTTCTGCAATTCACCGCGCTACACCAGCGAGCACATCAAGGTGTGTAGCTACAAACTCTGACCATTTGCTGGTTAATAACTTTGTTGATTTTTTCAGAGCTTGATCAAGCTCTTCCATCATCAAAGCAGGCTCTTCGACGATGTTCTTTCCCTTCGAAGCCTTAGTTTTCTTTCTAGGCGAAGGATTCATTACTTCCTCTGTTTCTAGGGACTTGCACTTATCTGGGCGATTGGGGTCTGAAATGGTCTTGACCGATTCTTTTTCTTCTTCAACTCCATCATCTCCACCCTGGTCATCTCCGCTCTGCTCCGACTCATCTTGTTCGTCACTTTCTTCTGGTGGGTCAATCTGCGGCGCCTGACTTGGACTTGCGGCCACATCTGTCACTGGGGGAACTGGTATGCTGGGCCTTGTTCCTGCGTCTATCATCCATTCAGCCGGCCACTACTTGACTACTGCGAGGATGTCTTCCTCGTTCACCACGTATGGAAACTTTGACCATTTATTCTTGCTATCTGCGCGGGCCTGGATGAAGACATGATGCATGTCGGCCCTGAAATTGGCCACTCCCGCATACTGAGAAAATAGCTCATTACTGAGCCGCGGCATTTTCAAGATCTCATATGAAATGTTCATGGTGTAAAAGGCGAACACATAGTTCGTCATCTATTGCAGGGCCTTATCCTCTGAGACCCATAGAGATGCATACCTTGCTGCACCAGGAATCTCCGGAGGCACATCAACAAACTATGCCTCGGTAGGCTCTCTCCATCCCCAGTGCAATAAGTAATAACAACCATGAATAGTGAAAGGGTCGACCTTTCTCCTACACATCGCGGATATCTTCGAGGAATTCTCGTGCAATGTACTCTACCCATTTGTAACTGTAGCCTTCGGCATAATTCGCAACAATACTAAGAATCAGTGCAGGTACTTCATTTGGTCTGCACTTCCGCATTAGCTTGCATGCTAGTAGCTCTACGGTGAAGCGAATGTTTTGATGTCGGATGGTCGAGGTTTGATACCCTCGCTTTCCTTTCGTCAACCCAAAGTGTTCCTTCATGATCTGCGCTAGCTTCGTGTCTTCATGCTTTCCCATGAACTCAATGCTAGGATCAGGCCCTTCCTTCAGCAAGCCTGTGATCTGGTGAATGAGTTCTCCATCAATGATGATTTTCTGGTTTCCTATCCACAGGTGCCCATCATGCACCAATGCCAATAGCTGCTTGACCACTATGGTAACCTATGTGTTGCGACCGAAGTGGGGAACATTCAACATCTTCAACCATCCAGCTTGCTCCAAGCCAACAGCCCACTATTTCACTTCCAGTAGCATCGTACCGGTCTCCGGATAATGGACAAAGTGGAGGGATTTCCCTGGTGTGAACTATGGAAATTTCCCACGATCATTGGTATCGTGGTCTGCATACTTAAGCCTATCTACTTTCCCTGTCATTGTTCCAACCAACTGCACACCATGTGGCAGCGAAGGGGCGTGTAACATGAACTTGGCTGTCCGCCGAGCTGGCTGAACTCCTGGTCGAACAGGCGGAAGATATGGTGAACACTGTGGTGCAATGTTCTCATCCTCACCAAGGTCTTCGAATTCTATGGAAGGATTCATCACGGGATCCTCTGGTGTCTTTCCTGATGGCTTGTTCCTTTCTTCATTCCGCTTAGAATGAACTTCGGCCTTATCTTTATTTCTGGTTGATCGCGTCTGCATTGGCTGACTTGGTGTTGGGGGCGTGTCTTTGCAAGGTGCAGATGTAGGTGGATTTCTCATAAGATTCTACAGACCCCTCTCTCTGAATTCTCTCAACAATTCCTGGACTTCGCGATCAGCTGACATGGACTAAACTGTAAAACTCAAGAAAATGCGTAATGCGAACTTCGCAGGTCTAGGTGTCTTCTTATAGAATCCAACAACCAAATCTACCATAACTGTGCATTGAAGACACCAGATCTGACAGAACAGCTGTAGATCTTGTCCAAACAGCGCTAGATTTCCCAAAATCTCATCATTACAAGTAGTTAATACAGTTAACGTATCGGCGCCGCCAAATCTGATTTTTTCCAACGGTCGGATGTTAAGATTTGACACACCTTTCTTCTTCATCACAACCACTAACTTCAGCTTCGCCACAATAAGGACCTTCGACACCATTTTCACCTTTGACCCACGATAGAATTTCTTCCACAACCTTCGACACTTCCAACAATCTGCCAAATCTCTTTGATACTCATGGAGGAGTTCAGTCACTTTGCTTACCATTTCTGCGTCCCAATAATCTCCAATGGTAGCGTACTTAGGCATTTCTTCTAATCCAATGTTTACTTTCCTTATCTTCAAGGGCTGAGTTACTTCAGGTGCTTCGACTGCTGGTCCATGTACTTCGCAGTGTCCTTCTGACTCAAGAATATTAATGTTGCGCGGGTCGTCGTCTTCATCAATGGTGAAGTTATAACATTCTACTGCATTAGCTTCTTGTTCCTTCCAATCAGGTTGGTGCTCGGCTTTTTCTTTATCATCAAACACCTTGGTATGGATCAACCTAATAGCTGCGTCCAAAGCAGGGAAATCCTCATTAATAGAAAATGTAAGCACAAAACGATCAACAAGGTTATCCCAACTTACAGTACCATGGCGAAGCTCTACCTCCGCATACCAATTCTTTGCTATAGGTTCCAGAGTGTGTACAAACCTATGTACCCATTCTTCACAAGGTACATGCTTCCATGCTTCATAACACTGGTCCAAATGTTCCTGAGGGATAGTATTACCATTAAATCTGCTTTGCACCTCCTAAGGTTGATCCATGAATCTCAGGAGAAGAAACTTTTGACAAGCTCTCCAACTATGAATATGCTTTTTATGACCATTCCACCATCTGGCAGCTATGGCTCTGAATGCTGAATCTAGAGTCTCTATTTTCTGTGAATCTGGTACTTGCTCTGGGAATTGTGCAATAAAATCTTCTGGGTTTGTCAAGCCATCAAAAATAGGGAAGTTCTTTGGCTGTGAGCCAACCCATTTGATAGACTTAGTAATTCTTGCACATCGATGTCCATTCAGTTCATAAAGTCTATTCTGCCAATTCTCTAGACCTTCATCTGAATCAGTCATGCAAGAACTGTCACACTGCCAATCCATTATACCTTCAGCAATAGGGTTAATATAGTCTTCTTCTTTAGCTTTGATGTTGTAAATATGATCCAAAACATCATGGTCTCCATCTCTGACTGGCTCTGTATACCTTTCTCCTTGAGAAGGGTCCAACGGTACTCTGACTCTCAAGCCTTTTCCTTCAAAAGTTATCTGTCTGTTCTTAAGGTTGATTATTGCATCATTGTTTACTGCCCATTCAATTCCTAGCAATGCTAGATAGGGGTTGCTATCATCAATTATTTCAATGACTTCAAAATCTGCTAAGGTACTTACTCCATCAATGTCTACTGGTACATTAGGGAATCTTCCCAAGGGCACAATCTTCTGTTGATTAGCTAATCTCAACTGTATAGGGGACCATTCAAGAGTAGGTCTTCCCATTTGTTCCCATGTCTGCCTAGTTAGGACATTCACTTCTGATCCTAGGTCTAGAATAATATCAGTCACATCATAATCTCCTATCTGAGCATGCAATCTCATTTCTCTTCCAGTCCTTCTAACTCTATTAACATGTTTTCCTTTATCAGAGCTTCGCTCAGGTTCGCAAGACTGAATAACTTTCTGTAACTCATTCAAATAATTCTGATTTCTTAATAGCTTCATACAACTCTGTAAAAATGATGTTAGTGTACTTACTTGATCTGTCGAATCTTCTTGAAACTGTAACTGATGTTGATGCTGTTGCGTAGTTGCTACTAACGTTCTTGGCTCAACAAAGTCTTTTTTGGCTTCCATAAATGTTCCTTTTTCTCTTCCAACATCAAAGGCTGGAATTTTCTCTAGGGTCTTACAGAACCAAGCCTCGTTAGGCTATTTCTCCTTATTATGCACTTGCGTCGTAGCTCCACTCCTTGTAACAACGTTAATGGCTAGGACAGGTCTTTGCTCTACAACAATCATCTGCACATTCTGAGTAGGAGCACCATTTCTTTCTTGTATCTTGGCTATCAACTGTGGTTATTGCTCAATCACATGGTCGACTGCTCTGCAATATCGACATGTCGTAGTTGGGTTCTGACAGTCTCTAGATACATGGCCTGCCTGATTATAGTTATAGTGAATTACCTGGCCTCGACCTTTTCCAGGCATACCACCACGACCACGACCTCTGAAATTACCTCGACCTGATGTACTACCACGATAACCATATCCATCATTGCCTTGTGCATCAGGTTGTACCTTATAAGCATCATAGGTTCG
Organism: Pseudotsuga menziesii; assembly: GCA_001517045.1. Lineage (NCBI taxonomy): Eukaryota > Viridiplantae > Streptophyta > Pinopsida > Pinales > Pinaceae > Pseudotsuga > Pseudotsuga menziesii. Next base: position 16,566 of record LPNX010357071.1, read on the forward strand.
CTCTCTCATGAGTTCAAAGCTGCGACATTCATCTTCGTTGTGTCCAACTAACTTACAGAACTTGCAGTAGGGATTCTTAGGTACTTGAACATATCTCTGCAGTAGGTAGCAATCTTCAGGTCGATGCTGACCAGTTGTTCTACAGATCTCACAATATAGGACATTAGGGTTAAACGGGCTCGGTGCAGCAGTATTTAGATAGTTTCTTAGTGCAGGGCACTATTCTTTGTCATGACCTTCTGTCTTACATCGTGTACACGAAACCTCTTCGCGAGTAGCTTTCCGTTTCTTCATGTCGCGAAGCTCCAAAGCCATTTCTGCTAACTGTGCTTGTATTTGGGCTATTCCATAGTTATCTCCGACAGGAGCTATTTCAAGTTTCATAGCAATTTCCAACGCCTCTTGCTGATTAGCAACCTTCTGTTGCATAAGTGGAGTCCTGATGTGAGGCAACAGTGCTGCAATGAACCATTCTTTATGATTTTTTGGTCGAATAGTGAAACTAACTTGATCCAGTAGAACCTTGAATCGTTGATCAAAGTCTCAAACTGATTCACCTCGCTTTTGCTGAATTTCCTTTAGTTCAGTTATAGACTGCGACTCTGATTTAGGCTTCTTGAATTCTTTGATCATTGCTTTTTTATATCAGCCAAGACATAGTTCTGAGTACTGGAAAACTTCATAAACCAGGTCAAAGCTCGGTCCCTGAAAGAAGTGACCAGCTGCACTATTCTTGTATCTTGATCCATAATATTCTTAGCAGTCCAAACAGCTTCGCATAGGAACCAAAACTGCTCTGGATCCTCTGATCCAGTTCCTCTAAAAATTGGGAGCTTGATATCATCATTCATATGGGCCATAGTGGATCGAGGGGGGGAGGGAGGGGGAGGAGGAGGGGGAAGACTGGTAACAGGTTGAAGGGAACTTTCTGAGGTGGGCTGACCTGCGATAGGACTACTCAGGCTAGGGTTACTTTCAGACTGCGACGGGTTCTCAGGGATAACAAATCTTCGCTACAGAGTTATAGGAGGGTTTCTAACAAAAGGGGTTTCTTCAGATTCAGACTCTTCTGGGCTTAAGGGGGTATAATCGGTATTCTGGCCTAGGGTAAACGACCCAAAAGTTCTCTTGTATCTTTTACCCGTTGCGAAGCAAACCACTTTGCTCGTCGAAGTCACTTTCACTTTCAAACATAGGTTAGTAGCACTAAATCTAGCAATTTGATTCATTAAGCAATATGCATTTCTCAGCCAAGAGCATTTTAATTTTCAAACTTAATAAATTCAAGTACTTACCCCTTGGTCCTTTGAAGAACTGTCTTTCTGCTTCACTAAAAGAAGTATGTGTGTAGATGGTGAACTCTGTCACAAATGCTTCAAGGGTTCACGTTGTCCAGTCAACAGCTCTAGATACTGCGTTGTTCACTCTTTTCAACAGGTTAATTCTTTCCAGGGTCCAGGTAGGAGACTGAGCTTCTTGGAAGTTTGTCCTTCTTTATGTCAACCTGGATAACCACTAGTGCAATTCTATGTGGATACTACCAAAAAAAATTTCATAAATATCAGAAAAAAATGTACCTTTGCAAAAAGTCGTCTGAGCTACGATGAGGATCCTTATTGTCTTGTTCAGCAAATTGCAGATAGGTATCTTCAATACAGTCACCAATTTATTTTACTGAGGGCCTCCAAAACATGTCCCTTGAGGTACGACGTAGATCCCTCTTGAAGCAGATACTGGTTCAACCGACAACGGAACCAATTTGTTGGCTACAAAGCAAACCCGAGTTCTTATACTTTTCTTTACCAACCAACAAAGAGACCCACAGTGTTGGCCCTTTCGGCAACAACCTGCGAATAGGTTGCAGTCTCACCCGAAACAGCTATGGGGTGCCGCAGAATCAGGTTTCTGCAGGAAAAATAGGGATATTACTGTACCTTTAGCCTAAACAAAGTATACTTACATAATACAGAGCTTCGACATTCACTTAAATAGCTTCGCAGTTAGATAAACAGATAGTTACTTGGTTAACCCTTAACTGGGAATTCACATCGAAGTTAATACTTAACAATATATCTTACTTATCATTCACCTACTTATCAAATGCATAAAATAGAACAGGAACAAAATGAAAAGGAACCACCACAACACAAGATATACGTGGTTCACCCCCAGTGTAGGGGCTACGTCCACAGAACTACGTTTATATTCAACTCTTTACAACAACACAGTTCTGATCTGCGCACTCAGCTGCAGATCCTTTCTTACAAACCCTCTGCGCACTCAGCTGCAGAGGTCATCAACGCACACAACTGGGACTTGACCTTAACACAAACCCTCTACGCACTTAGCTGCAGAGGTCGTCCATGCACATAGCTGGGACTTAACCTCAAACCCGAAATTAGGCCTTAGCTTTGCATCAAATCATCATCATATAAAAACCTTCGAAAAAGATCTTTTCTCCTTTACATAAGTGCCTATTTATACAAGTGCACTATTACAATACCATGTGTTTAAACCATGGGCTTAAAAACCATGAGTTTAAACCATGGGTTATTTACAAAAATAGGGGGTTCGACCCAACCCTGACACCCCTAATACTATTTTGAACCACAACTCTGCTTACAAGCTTCACACCAAAACCACGAAGTTGCCAAAATTAAGGACCTTCAACGTCCGCGCCCCAACAATATAGTCAACCTGCACTTTCGGGTGAACACATATTATTACCAATCATTTATACTTATAACTAATGATAATGTTTTGGTATCATATCATTGTCATGTAGGATAACATTGCAACCGACCTTCCGATAAAATAATATATTGTATACAGCTAATAGTATGGTTTTGTATTAAAACAATTCTTAACCTTTGCTATTTGATAACATTAAGATCATTCATTTGTAAAAGTATATATATGGAGATCATTATTGGATTTATGCCTTTGACCTTTAGTCAATAGCACTCCTAATAATTCTTCATACAAACCTTGTATTAAAGGAATAATGCTATGCTTAGAATTAGTGTTATGTAAAATCAAAGCTGGTAAGGTCATTATCTTTAGTCCAACTTTATATAAGTAAATGTTAGGTAATATTTCTACACTAGCATAACTCTTACAAATGCATAAAGTCGATAGTATTATGGTTGGAAGACTTCTTGGATGTTATTGTTCTTTTGGTTTCCATAAAGAACCAAACTCTTAATAAATCAAACCAATATTTAGACTACACTTGGTAATTACAAGGTAGTAAGACTATCTAGGGTTAAAGGTAAAATCACTTAGTAATATTATTAAGCGATATGGTAATGTAATTTTACAGTAATACATGTGACATGGTGAAACTTGGAAAATCGAAATTATAACTTGATGACTAATAATGCAAGTAGACATTTATAACTGTATACAAATAACAGGCTGATAATTCTTCTCTATTAGAGCAGAATTAAAAATAGAGCTATGTGATCTATTGTAAACTTTTTCTTTGAAGATCTTAGAATTATATTCATGCTTATAAAGCAACACATTGAATATTAGACATAGCAAGAACAGTAATTTCATGCTTCAGTAGAAGTGTCTTTATGTTAAATTAAAAGCCCTATGCTCATCAATAGAACTTGTGAGTAACTTGGGATATAACATTAAAAACGGAAACTTAAGTAGAAGTCAGGCTAGTAAAAGACATTGGTATGTTAAGGATATTGGTCTTTATGACTAACTTAAAATACTGTCATAGATTCAAAAACAACAAAGAAAGTTACTTTACCTCATCGTAGGCTTGATCTCTATTAATCAATTTATGCTCTAGCATTTTTATTATGCTAAAGAAGTACTTCTTGACATAACACAAAAAAAAACTCCTACTTGTTCAAAAATTTACCTGGTGAACCTATAAGAACTAAAAATCCAGCTGAGTTAGCAATTTCTAAGTAAGCCCTAGTTTAGAACATAGCTTCTTACCTACTTGACAAAAGCAAATCATCAGTACAGCTAGAAGCAACTGAATGTAGGTCATTTACATAACATATCAAAAATAAAATGGTATTAGTTTTTCTGTGTTTGAAGTTAATCACTGCATGTTGTTAACTGTTTCATTTTTCCGCTAGCCGCTAGTAGTATTAAACTGCGACTTTAAACATTTTATGTTACATTAAAAAAATTTAAATTTTTGTGAAAATTTGGGGTTATGACGGAATGCAACTTGTATTTATGATAGGGAATGGTGGAATCGAACCACCAATATTCTGCATTATATAATGTAGATGCTCTACCTTTCAGCTAACCCCCTGCAACTTCATATACAAGAAGAATATTTGTATCTGTATTGTTTTTTCAAGTAATTCACAAAGGGATTTGTCACTCTTGGGTTAGATGATCAACACAAGTATTTTCCATAAAAAAGATTGAACATAATCATATAACTCCAAGGAATAAATATGCATCTAAACACATGAGAAATTTAACAACTATTCACAACTATCCAAACATTCAAGTTATTATTCATTTATAAATTTATAGCAATATGTTATTTCCTATTAAGTTCCATCTTCCGTTGTCATAATGAACCATCGCCACAAAAGCGACAGTTATTGTAACTCAGAACTAGATGATTTTTCTCAATGAAAAACATAGAAAAATATTTCCTTAGTTTAGAAGTACCTACAATTCAAATGTTGCATCATGTATTTTCCACAGTCTAGTTCTAAACCAAACATATATCTATTATTTGTATTTGTGTTTCACTGTTTTGGATAAAATATATCAATAAAATTTAAAAAATAACTTAATGCAAAAGGTATATATTAATAGTTCAACATTCATTGTTTCCTACTTGAATAATGTAGACATAAAAAAATATTCAGTAAAGAAGGACTTAAAAGGAGATTTAACTCTTGCATCATTCACATGGAAGAATAGAAAATGGGTAATATAGATTTCTTCTCCATTCAGATTTACTTTCTAAACTTTTCCTCCTTGTTCTGCCCATAGCTCTATCCATTTTCTCCCCAAAACTCAATTGTTATGAGAACCAAATAGTTCTGGCTTCTGTTAAGATGTAGTTTTATTGCCATTGTGCTACATGTTCATAGTGATACGCCCTATTCGTGAACCATAAGAAACCATGATCAAACCTTGAGATCTTAGGTGAAGATGTTATATTTTGTCATATGCCAAGCATAAAACATCCTTCAAAACTGGTATATGCCATAAAGAGCCATAAATGAAATGGCTTCTAATGAAATTCCCAACAACCAAAGCGTTATTAAAAAAAAATCTCATATCTATCATTCTGGAGACTCATCAATCACAAGGGTGTCATCATATATGAAACAAAACTAAAATACTCTCCAGTATTGCTAATAAAACATATATGCACCCGAAAGGACCCAAGAATGCACCCTTTTCAAGCCTAATGGACCCATTTCAAGCCTAAGTGTTGTAATGCTCATAAGCCTGAACACATTGCAATTTTCCATTGTTGTAACATACAATTGATCTGACATTTTGGAAATTCAATCTATTACATGCATTGTCTATCTTTAATGTACTAGCATCTTGGGAAAGCTAAGTTTTTATCAAAATATCATATGCATAACTCAATAGAGACTAGTCCTTTGCCATTTTTCATTGTAGCAACACACCAAAATTTTGGCAAGTTGCAAATGCATGTGACATTGCATTAATTATCTCTCTTCAATCTATTAGGATCGCGAGAAACATAGATGATTTTATAAAATATGATCTGCATAATTCAATAGGGAGTCCTTCCAATTAGTCTTAAACAATGAATAGCGATACTTAGAATGGTTTCCTAAATAAATCAGGTGATGTTAGCATAAGTCATGTTAAAATGGATTAATTACATACATTATATTAATTAGAAGCACTTCTGAATGCATATTAACTCGGATTTTTTTTTAGAAATTCAAATCAATTGATTCTTCCTTGTCCAAAATTATAAACAAGAAACATACCATCAACACCAACCAAGAATCACTAAGTTGTTTTGTCATTGTACTAATTGGACCAAATATTTCTAACAAATTTAGACTAAACAATCACCAGAAGGGTGAGAAAAAAAAACTAGGCAAATAAGTAATGTGAAAAATAAGCCAAAAATATTGATGGATTTATAGTGGATAGAGCCCATGATGCTAATGTGTAACTCAATGGAATCGATAAGCCTTTGAATTGAAAGGATTTATTGAACTCATTTTATTCATGGTACACAGAGTTTGCTTTCTACCTTAAGTTCACCCAAGTGGCTAGAGATCACAATGTTTGTTGAGAGGAAGCAAAATATTTACCACTTAGAATTTCGTTGGATGTAAAATATTTGTAGCATCAACATTGTGAATTCAGTCACACCCAACTCACATAAATTATGGATCAGTGCAAGTAGAAGTTGTGGCAACAAAGCCATTTAATTTCTTGCTTCTACCAAAGAAAAACTGTGGGCTAAAATCAGAGTAGTCTATGGTGCCACAACAAACTGTATATACAACCTTCCTACAATGGAATCAAATGTCATGCATCTATGTTTATAAATCAGTGCAAGTAGAATTTGTGGAAACAAAACCATTTAATTCCAGCTTGCTCCGGCCAGAGAAAACCCGTGGGATAAAAATGGAATATCCTATGGTGCCACAACAAACTGTACATACATTGTAGAAAAGATACATCCAAAGACAAGTCTCATAGAGTTGAAAACACACTTTTGAGTCTTTTCAAATAGTGTTAAGATAATTGCAAAACATCATTTAATTGAAAAGTTTCATGCGCAACTTAACTGGGAAATTGTAAATGGAAAATTAGGGTAACCTTGAATCCCATATCAAAGGAATTCTCAAGAAAAGCATCCTTAATTATGCAATATTCACATATCTATCTAATCTAAAAAAACAAATAATGAAAATGAATAAATTGAGTATTGCACAAAAGAAAACTTCTACCATGTTAAGGAATAACTTATACATACTCACCACGGCCATGAAATTTCAATGTCAAGATAATGCTACCCTCATATTTCGAATATGGAAACAACTGAGAAATCATTCTTGTAGTCTCATTAGGTTGTTTATTTACATCATGAACCAAAAGATCAAAGCACCTCATTATTATCCAATATCAATGTTCTTTGTGTGCATATTCCACCAGAGTTCCAAAAGCAAAGTCATGGCCAACATATTATTCACATAGCTAAAGTATCTAAAGCATCATCTCATGAAACTCAAAAACTTTAAAATATTTCAATATTCAATTTTTGGCCATTTTTCAAACCCAAAAGGAAGTACATAATGAAATAATTATAGATAGGTGTGAACCTTTTTGACATAATGTACATATAGAAGAATAAAATAGCATCATCTACAATAAATTTCACACACCATTCAAATATGGATTGTATCACATGATAAAGGTGTTTCAAATGACACACAAAGTTCCCAACAAAACATCCACCATGCAAAAAAAATATTCCAACATAATAAACTTGGTGCATTGGAGAAAAGTATCAAAATTGGCCCATCATATGACATCGTTTGAGTACCAATGTGACAATATTGAGACACATTTTTGCTTCTTTGACAAGGGAAAGACCCAAAAACGATGCATAGTAGAGATGGGAAGAGAACACATATAGTTAAAAGTCTCCACATAGGGATTGAGAGCATCTTGAGGTGTCTAGATAGAGGGATATTAAATGTAGGATTGTCTAATGAACTACAAGATGGCCTATTTTATTGACATTTATTGTTGTCCTCCTCAGGGATTGGGCACATTGTGAATTTTTAACTTGATTCACTGCTTGTAAAGTTTTGATAGGCCAGGCACAGGGGCTTCACTTGTTGGCCAATATCCTATCACGTTAGTTCATATTGTAGGTTTTAAAATGATAAAAAATTGAAGCAATATATTGCAGGTATTGGGGGGATGAGGGGTTTAAGGTGGGGGTGGGTAGGGTGGTTTATAAGGATTGAGGTATAAAAAGGGGTGGGNGAAATATTTTGGGTCAATATCTCTCAAAATTAAGGGTATTCTTTAATATCCCACGATCGCACGTGCTATGTGGGAGGTTCACTAAGTGAAGTCCCCGTGAGGCCAGGTCATTATATGGTCATTATTCCCTTGCAATATTAATGAACGATGGTTGTTCTCATGACTTTTTTTTAACAAAATGCATGTACTTTGTTTTTGTTTATTGATATAATTATGAAGCATGTTTTAGAACTTGTACAAAAAAATGAACAACAAGAGAAATGATCTATCTTTGACATGAGCATGAAGGAAATACAAGGTTTTGGATTAGCAGTTGATGACATGGAATATGCCCAGGTGTTTCTTATAGAAAACTAGCAAGCATTGCAACTAGTTTCCCAGGTGATCAAGTGCAAAGAAGGACTCAGGAAACCAATATGCAGTCTTCAGAACAAGGGATGGAATATAAATTGGAGGAACTCTTGGGTTCAGGAGAAGTGTTAATAAAGGTTATCAATTGTAAGACCCAAAGAGGCTTGTGTAACCTTGGTGTTATTTAGGAGTGGAGACATAGGATAAGGAACTCAATATCAAATTATGAGTCAAGTTTTATAATCGCAGTTCTTAGCTAAAGGAGGTATGGAAATGTCATATTTCCACTTTGATTAACAAAAAATCTCTTGTGGAGTGCATCCTATTTAGGTGGAGTGTGCCCTATGAATTTTATTGATTTCAATGGGGAGTACACCCTATGAATTTCATTTTCACCCTATGTAGGAAATGGAAATAAATCATATGCAAATTAAAACTTTGTGTAGTCAAGAATTTACTTTATTAGTTTCACTAATATGAGAAGTTGGGTAGGGAAGAAACTACTTCACTTAGTCTCTATTTGTTCAATCTTTGAGGTAAAATCATTATTCCTAATATCAAGTGTTATAGTGCTTTGATTGAATAACTATTGTCTTCCTACAAAGAATGATACAATAGAAATAAAATATCTAATTGCAAAAGGCAAGTTTGGCCTGTAACTAGTCATTGAAATTTCCTCACTCCTAGGCTTTCCGTAGTCACTATATCCATGGACAACATTTACCTTCAAAATAAGTGGAAGCACAAACCTGAATTTAAACTGGACTAAATCATTTGTGATACATAATTTCTTGTCTACTTCAAAATAATTTTCCATCAAAGGAGAAATCCATAGGAAAACTCAACACTTACCATTCTAGACAAGTAGAATCCAGAAACAATAGTTCGGATTGCTAGGATGTCTCTAGGGTGACCACTGTAGAAATAAAGGCTTAGTAAAAGTACTCAAGGTTGTTTGTTTTTGTGAGTGGTCAATGGATGTTAAAAATTAATTACAACTCAAGTTATAAATATGTTGATCCAAGTTTTTTGTGCATTGGAAATCCACTGAAACCCAATAAATAAATCGAGAGAATGCCATGCAAAATCACCACAATGGAATGTTAAATCCTCAATTCTATCAAAATAAGAGAGTACAACATTCAAATTCATAGCACCAATACGCATAACTCTAAAGACATATCAAAGATAAATATCGGAGTCTGCAATCTCAATGTAGTAGAAAAAACTACAAATTTGGCAAACCAAGAATCTCTCTAGAAACTCTCTGATCGCCCAAATAGAAAACCATACTTAACCAAAAACCAACACAAAATATTTTAATAGGGAAAAACTAAATGTGCAAGAAAAATATCCAAATCCAAATGTTGATATCCAACATGGACCCATATTCTAACAGTAACAAATACAAGTTTTAAATAAAAGCCCAGTTCAGAAAACTTCTATTTAGGACAACCCAACAAGTAAATCTGTGTTGCCACCACAACCCAATCCATCTGCAAACTATTGCATGGTCGAGTACAAAAATATGCATAATTATATGATAGCTACAGATCAACGATTCAACCATTCAATCCTTTTACATAAACTCAAAAAAAAACCATCAAAAAAAGTTGAAAATTAAAGGATATAAGATTTTACCTTTGAGAGAACATTTGCACTTCAGGATACTCTGATTCATATCAAACTAAAAAATTGAGCACTTTGTAAATCCTTAATTGATACGAAAATCGAAAATGAAACAACCAGAAAACTAAAATTTATCTGGCTCTTCACATCAAGGCCACACTCGCGCATATCATAACATTTATATGGATATCTTTATTGCAGGCTATATTGGGATTCCAATGAAAACACAAATTCTATCGTTGTAAAAAAGTGCTCTGAAAGCCAAAAAAATCAAAGACGTGTGAGAGTTTGCCAAAATAACTTAAACTCATTACCATCTCTAGTAAAACCACTTCCATCTATAGCCCTCTTTGAAGCAGAGACGTTGAAGTCTACCCTCTTCTAGGGCCTTGGAAGTTTACCTTTGACAAATACCCAACTCTTCATGTAAGCAATATCAAAAGGAATTTTTCAAGGACAAGGTAATTGTAAACCCTGTCTAAATTAAGATATTTAACGACTGAAGGATATAAAGTTCATAACAAAAGTTCTAGGGATTTATCAGTGATGGGTGCCTCAAATTTATAAAATGACTCTACGAAGAAGAATTATAAAAAAGATAAACTGCAGATGGAGAGTTTCCAGAACCCTCAAAGGTATTGGGTGAAACAATTTTTTAAATCCAACGGGTAGTACATGCAAAGAATGAAAAATGAACGTTGCCAAATGCCAAATAAGTAAATGGAACAACTCACCTGGGTGAGCTACTCGAAGTGTTACAATTTTTTCCTGCATGTACCAATTCCTTAACAATGGCTCCAAGGTTTGCACGAATTGATGTACCCATTACTGAGTTGTAATGGACCACACATTCCATTGTACCTTGCAGCTAAATTTCATATGTTCTAGCGGATCAGTGCTACCATAAAATTGTTACAATGAGATAGTGAACCATGCTGGTGATGAACTGCTTTATTTATTAACGAGCTTAACACATAAAGAAAACTATACTTGTAATGACCTTTTTAATTTCTTAACAAAATTGACACAGAAAGAAAACTATGCTTGTAATAACTATGCTTGTAATATCCTGTTTCATTTTTTAACGAGCTTGAAACCAGACATAAACTATGCTCAAGATTGGTTCCTACCCAACATGATATCCATGGGTTGGTAATTTCCCCTGGCTTAACTCCAGTACGATTCCTAGAGGTTGGATACATGCCCCTTCAAGCTTCTGCATGATGGAAAGAAACAATCAGTTTACTAATGTCTTAACTCCAACATGATGTCAAAAGTCGAAAGGCATGGCCAACGAAGGAGAAGGAACTATTAAAACATGTGGAACATTCGGCAAAGTCTGTTGGTTGGCAATTATTCAATGATTAGGTGTAACAAAATAAAGTTGGTCAATGGTCCCTATGTTTCCTTGATGAGGAAAATACATTGACACTACAACCTTCATGGCCTAGACATAATTGCATCCAAGGTACAACCTTCATGGCATAGACATAATTGCATCCAAGGTGCAGATTAAAATCTAAGGGACTTTGGACTACCATAACATCAATGCAAATAATTTTCCCTTTTAATCTAATAGGTATTTGAGAAAGGATCCTTAATGGTCCAATAAGTCTTCTATTAAAAAAAAGTATCTAATTAATGGATAGAAGATGCTGAAAAGAACTTATAGCTTTTCAAGAAGTTGAGGAAAAAATACTAACAAAATTCCCTTCATCAACAATAGTGTGAAGTATGTTCTTACCTGCAACTTGTACAAATATCTCGAAAGAAACAAAAGATACCACAACCATGAAATGAATCCTTATTGTAGGCTTGTTACACTTGGGTCAACAAAACAACAAAAAGAAGAATATCGTTGGTAATATCGTTGGTTAAAAAACCAGATCAACTAGGTTGTTCCACTTTATAAGGAAGTCGTTGAGTTTGTTTGGCTAAGTGCAGAGATAGTGGAGTTCAAAAAAGCGCCGCTTGAACTATAATCACTAGATTATTCATTAAAAAGAAAAAGGAAGTTTCATTGGTTACACTAGAGTCGTGCCAAAGAGAATCGTTCCATCAATATAGCACAATTACATTAGTCTACCATGAGTTTACTATAAAAAAAAGAGAAACGGCAATCGATCCATAAAATTTCCAATTCAATTAATTGGATCACTTAAGCGATTTCCAATTAAGGAGAACCAGATTGTCGAGATATTAATTCCTGCCTCGAGCATTTTCCACGCTAAGGAGAAGGCACTTGATTCCTTAAATCGGTTTCCACGTTATCGGTTACCATAACAGTGCAAAATATATCTCGACCGAGTGAGAACAACAGAAATTTGATCATTGAAGAAGGAAAAACTATGGTAATTTGCGCTAAGGGAAGTTTCTATTTATTTATCCCACCCTCTTATTGCTCACAGGTAATTCTTTTATCATAAAGCAGGTGAGGAACTGTGCTATCAGTGCTTTGGGCCTTTTTGGTGGTCTCCTCACTACTTGGAATCCACAAAAGATTAAGTGTAAGGCCTTTTAGCCCTGTGCTGGCCTTTTGGTTCAGGCTTCAGTGCGAGGAATGACTGTTCCTATCTCCATCCTCAATGTTTATGGTCCTTATAAAAACCGCGGAATCTTTTGGGATAAAGCACTCCGTGGGGGATTACTTAGCATACCGAATCTTGTTCTTGGCGGGGACCTCAATCTTACCCTGTACTCCTATGAGATTTGGGGGAATAAGGCTTCTCTTGATCCCCTATCAGGTCATTTTTTGTCCCTCTTTGACTTCGTTGGACTTGTGGACTTGGCACCACAGTTCACTGGGCCTACTTGGCATAATGGACGAGCTGGGGAGAATAGTATTTGTAAGAGACTTGACCATTTTTTAATTTCGGCATCCTTGATCCCCTCATTGGGTGTTCATAGGGTTTGGACACATTGTGCAGACATATTTGATCACTTCCCTATTTGCTTGGAATGGGTCTAGAAAAGGGCTTCCTGTAACTACCCATTTAAATTTAACCGTTCGTGGCTTAATGATCCTGAATTCACTAACTGGTTTAAGGGGCGATGGTCACTTCTTGCCCATAGTGACAGCTCTGTTGGCATTGACTCTACCATCCATAAGCTGTGTATCCTTAAGAATGAAGCCAAGGCTTGGATTAAGAACAAGAGTGACTTTATGGATTCGATGTCTAATTCACATGACCATGCAATTAAAGCTCTCCTCTCGGGCCCGTCTAATGGCATCCTATCCATGGATGATTTGGCTCTCTTGGCCCAACTCAGATCCGAAAAGCAGAAGATCCTAGACCATTTCCTACTCACTTGGCAATTAAAAAATAGGATGAAATGGGCCTTGCAGGGTGACTCTAATACCAAATATTTCCATACTATTGCCTCTGGCAGGCAGAACCAAAATACAATCTGGTCACTGGCTGATGCTGAAGGTAATTGTTATGAAGATGAGTTTGCTCTTAAAGATCTGGGTAAGTCTCATTTTGCATGTATTTATAAGGATGATGGAGGTACATGTTTGGTACAACAACTCAAGGTATTCATGCTTTTTCCTAAGATGATTTCAGATGAGTATGCTTCGAACCTTACCTGTCCTGTCACTCTTGGGGAGATTGAATTTTCCCTGAAATCATTTAAAAAAGATAGGAGCCCTGGTCCTGATGGGTGGCCAGTCGAGTTCTATCTGCACTTCTTCGAACTATTTGGTCATGAGTTATTGTCAGCAGTGGACTCAACTAGGGTCACGGGTATTATCCCTCCTTCTCTAAACTCGACCTTCCTTGCACTCATCCCCAAATTGGATAAGCCTCAGACCTTTGCTGATTACAGACCCATCTCTTTATCCAACCTTCTGTACAAGCTGATTGCAAAGGTCATTGCAGTCAGGATCAAACCATTTTTGGACTCGGGTATCTCACAAGAACAATTTGGATTCCTGAAAAACCGCCAGATCACTAAGCCTATTGGAATTGTATAAGAGATTCTCCACTCTGTCAAAACTAAAAACATCTATGCCTTCATACTCAAATTGGAACTCATCAAGGCATTTGATCGTGTAAACTGGACCTTTATCCGTCTCATATTGATTCAAATTGGGGTTCCACTCCTCTCCGTCAATTGGGTTATGGGTTGTCTCACCTCTGCTAATTTTGTTGTTTTGATTAATGGGACCCCCTCTAAGTTTTTTCCAGCTTCTCATGGCATCTGTCAAGGTTGTCCATTGTCTCCTCTTCTCTTTATCCTTGTCATCGAAGGTCTCAGCCTCCTTATCACAGATAACAGGAACAATGGACTCATTCGTGGCATACAGATCTCATCTTCACTTGCCCTTACCCATCTCCTATTTGTGGATGATGTGATTCTTATGGGAACTAGCACACTTCAGGAATGGGCTGCTTTTGATGTTATATTGGAGACCTTCTGTAAGGCTTCTGGAATGAGTATTAGTCTAGAAAAATCTTGCTTCCTTTATAATAATATTGATGTTTCCATTCTAATGAATATAGCTAGGATTCTACCTTATTAGATGGAGTCGATACATAGAGGGTTTAAATACCTCGGTTTCTTCCTCAAGCCTCTCGGATACAGGGTCTGTGACTGGTACTGGTTGGTCCAGAAATTTGAAAAGAGAATATGTAATTGGACCCACAAGCTTCTTTCCCTTGGAGGCAAGTTGTTTCTAGTCCAATTAGTGCTCTCAAGCTTACCGGTATATTGGCCGGGATTGGCTCCTATTCCAACATCTATCTTACACAAGCTCAGGAGCATTATGTTTGCCTTCTTATGGGGATCCTCTGAAACTCATCGAAGATATCATTTAGCCAACTGGCAGAGTCTCTCATGGCCAAAAGAACAACAAGGTTGGGGGATAAAAAATTTGCATTGGTTTAGTATATCTTTGCGTCTAAAAAACATCTGGATGGCACTAATGAATGATGGTCTTTGGCATCGTGTCCTTATGGCGAAATACTTGAAAAATCTAACGGTGGTTGCATGGCTCAGGGATAAGAGATTTAATACTCAGAGGGTTTCCATCATTTGGAGGGGTTTTATACAGACCTTATCTTGGCTGGGCAGTCACTTGGCTTGGCTAGTGGGAAATGGCAATGATATTTGGATCGGCGTCGACCTGATTATTGGATATCCTTCCTCTTCCACCCTTCCTGAGGAGCTGAGATCTTTCTTGGAGGACCTGTACATCTGCACTCTTTCTCAGGCACACAATATATTACCTGACTCTCATAACTACTGGTATACTATAGATGAATTGGGTATTGTTAGGGACTGGAAAATTGGATGGGAAGCATACACAGCAGGTCTAGCACAGGGTGGAATTCATCTCTCTTCACTAGAAGATTCTTCTGTATGGGACTTCAACAAAAAAGATGGCACCATATCAGCAATACAGGCTTATGAATGTATTGTAAATCAAAACTCATCTCGGGCCAACAATTGCACTAAATCATTTATTTGGAACAGTGCTCTCCCACGTAAAATTGGTTGTTTCACTTGGCTGGTATTTAGAAATAAAATCCCTACCTAGGATAATCTCCAGAAAAGGGGATGGATGGGCCCAGGCATCTGTGTACTATGCAATTTAGATGAGGAGACCGTTTCACACTTATTTAACAAATGCATAGTCTCGAATACAGTTCTCGGTATCATCTGTGAACAGTTCCAGATCCCTTGTCCTTCTCGTGTGGATTCTCACTCCACATTTGTTAGGAACTAGATCGGCCTTTACTTGAAGAATTCGTCTCTTTGGTCTATTCCATTCCATATGTTGTGGAACATATGGAAAGCACGTAATATGGCCATATTTGAAGGTAAAAAAAAGAAGGTACACAACATTGTACAACAAATTACATATCATGTACAGACTTACTCTTCTCTGCCAGTCAAAGTTAAAAAATACAGGAAAGTTGGGAATCCTCCCTGTTTGTATTTCCCATGTGGATTTTTTGATGGTGCATCTGTCAACAAGACAGCAGGTGTTGGTTACAACATATATTTGAATGAGTCTCACCATTTCGAGTTCACGTTGGGGGTTGGATATGGCTCCAATACAAAAGTAGAATTACTTGGCCTTTGGGCTCTTCTGCTATCCTCCCATATGATGGGGATACCCTTATCCCACATATTCGGTGACTCTCAAGTCATCATTAACTGGGCAAAGGGATCGACTGCTCTCTCCCCACCAAAACTCTTTCACTGGTGCCAGGAAACACAAATTTTTTTTTCTAGCTTTTCGGATCTGTCGTTCATCCACGTCTACCGAGAACACAATCGGATTGCTGACCGTCTCTCTAAAAATGCTCTCATGTTTTCTCAGGGTTTTGGCTATTTCATTGAATTTATGGAGGATCATTTGATCTCTCAAGATTCATTTTAGCTCTTTTGAGCTTGGACAGGGGAGCTTACTCCTCATATTGATTGTTGACATGCTGCTTATAGAGCGGCCTCTTTTAGAATGCTGATCAAATCCCTTTGGTTCTCGGTAGATGAGGTTGAAGGGACTGACTCCATAGATGATGAGACAGTATTTCTGATGGGAACCTTCTCATATTCGTATTGCCTTTCCCCCTAGCAGCGTCTCGATGAGATAAATGACCATATGAGCTGTATACTTATAAAATGTAACCCACTGCTGGGATGGCTGGATTGATGCCCTTTGATTCTTAATAAGAATAACAAGGATGGGATTTTTTCTTCCTGAAAAATAAAAATAAAAAATAAAAAAGAAGAAGAAGAAGAAGTAATTCCTTTATCATATTTTCACTTCATAATATTGATTTTAATATGTCTAGATTTCCTAGAGGTTAGATAACACATAAGTGGATAGATTTGTACAAAATGGGATTCCAAGTTTATGAAAGTATTTTGAATGACATAATAACATAATATTTTATGAAAGACAGCTTATCAAAATAAAAATAAAAATAAAAAGAAGCTTCTGAAGATGAAGAAGATTCTAAACCATATTTGTCATATTGTTTAACCTTATATTGATTTCATGAAGAGGTAATTAAGACTTCTCATCTCTTTATCTACGTCTTTGTATTAATTCATGAATGTATCTTTGTGCGGGTTGGAAAGTAGAGAATGATGAAGATAAGTGAAAAAAATTCATGAATTCAACTGATACAACTAAAATTTTGTTGTAAAGGAAAGTTTCCTATGGCTAGGGTTTAAGAGGCCATCAACGTACCGGGGTTGAAAGAGAGATGCACAATGTTCAACAAGCATATATAAGCAAGTTCAGAGATTAGAATGGTTCATACCTTAGCCAAACGAAGGTTGATCCAAGTATCCCTTCAATCCTCTTCTTGTTCCAAGAGACATGCAAAAGAAGTTATACCTTCCTCAAACCAATATGACCACATATAAAACAATGGCAATAAAAGAAACATGAAATAATGATCTAACTAACATCAACATATGATCATAAACAAAGATTCAATCACACATTGAACAATGATTTGGGAAGAAGAAGGATGTCACATCTTTATTAATATTGAAAACAAGTACAAGTATACCTTCCCTTCAAGTTCGGCACCTCACGAAACCTTGATCTAGTTCTGCTGCTTCTCTTCTCCAAGGAACTCAGCCTCCAAGCTATGCAACACAAGGAGAAAGCTTCTAGGGAAAAGGTGTGGGAAAAGAGAGCTCCAAATCCTCTAGCATAACAATGCAAAGATTCAAGTCCCCTATAATGGACCTCCCTACCTCTATTTATATGCTTAATGAAGAGTTAGGGTTGAAGACAAAGTAGTTACAGCTGAAGGAGTCAGTTGCATAACTACCCAAACTATCCGAATTTCAAAATACGTATTTTTTTGACATTTTCAGGAGGCGTACACGGGTTGCAGAAACAACACTCATGTACACGAGGAGGTATACGTGGGTTGCAATGCAGAAAGTCATGTATTTAAGGTGTACACGACTATTATATATAGCAACTCGTGTACGTACGCAGGTTTCCTTAAGGAAACATGCATACACATCAAAAAACTCATTTTTAGGGTATTTCTAGGCATTTTCATACTTTGGTGTCTTCTGGAAAGTTTTATCTAACATAAATACCTTTGCAATGGTACAGAGATAAGGTCAAATGGAGTTACATAACTGAATATATGGGTCCTCCAAGTTAGGTGTTTTTTCAGTGACTTTGAGTGACTTTCATGAAGTGTCGTCATGGAAGTGTCAACATGCGACGGAATCATGGGAAAGTGGTCACAGGAAGAGATGTGTCATTTTGAGCTATAACAGATGCCCCCTAATGTATGAGGTTAGAGGGGAAGACGACAGCCGAAATACATTATAAAGGAAACAGCTGAGTATGGAGAGAGCAGAGAATCCAAGATCGAAAGGCTCGAACAAAGGTACCTGAAAGAGAGATAAATGTCAGACAAAACTGATCTCTGGGACATACAAATCCATATACAAATCATCTCCATAAAGATACAGGTAGATCCAACATATGTATAACTGATGAAACTATCATGGTAGCTCAATAGGAAGAAAGGTGCCATATCAAATCTAAAGGAGTCATGGCCACAAATGAACAAGGTGGATCCATGCTCAACAATCGATCATAGCCACAAAAATACAAGGTGGATCTATGTCTCAGCAAAATGTCATATGAAATATAACAAGGTCTTGCGCAGCTTGGGAAATAGCAAAAAATGACAATGCTACTGTCGGCCCAAGGTTTTCAATCCAAACCGCTCAAAAGGTACAGATCCTAACCATGCATATAAAGGAGTTGAAGTCGAACATGGAGGAAACCGTTTGATTACCGGTCAATAATGAGAACCGTTAACAAACGCGAGGGAAACCACCATTAATGAAAATGGTCCCCAAGGTACCTAGTACATTCTAACAAGTGTGATTACAAGGACTTGAAGTCGAACACTTGAATAATCCATCACGTAGGAGACATTAAGGTATTCCCACTGCCCAATAGCGAGCGAAATTGTCGCTGATGACTGCAATCCCCAAGGTACTGTCATAAAACTCTAAATCTCATTCCCAGAGCAAGATGGGTTGCAGTCGATAAGACGAGATCCATTGGAAGGAAGGCATTAAGGCATCCTTCATCATCCAACACGAGATAAGTCAAAGACTAATTGGATCTAGAATCGGTACTGAATTTCAAGACAAGAAACGATGAAGACATGATGTAATGAACTGATACCAAGGAATGGCCGACACAAAAGGTCAAGGAAACTGCAGAATGGCCGACAAAGGTTTAATCGTTGAACAGTGAGAACAACACAAAAAGTGACTTAGGCAGATTTTGACACAAAAAGGACCAACGACACAAATCTCCAATGTAGGAAACATTGACAGATTCCCCATATAATTGGAAAAGAAACCAACCAGAGGAGTAAGAAACTATGAATCGGGATAAGGTCAAAATACTATGACCCAACTACTGATAGACTCAAAACTGGTGCTTTGTTCAAGGAAACAAGACTTGCTTCCATGATGTAAAATACATGTGAATGAACTTCCCTTCCCCTCTTTCTTGTAAATGTTTAATGATTCCAAGAAAGAAAACTCGGGACCATCTTCATTTTTGGCAAGCTCGAAGAAAAGACAAAAGAATGCTTGATAAATCACTTATTCCTAGATTTTACGAGCCCGAACTAGTACATGCTCGATGGTGTTTTCATAGTTTAGAGAGTCTGAAAACTCCAGGGGGGTCCTTTTTCATACAATTTAGTCTCCTAAGGCCGAAAAAGTGTAAAACATACCAAAGAAGAACTCTCTTAGCTTCCGAAGAAGTAAGGTGCACCTTTTTCGTACTCAGTCAGGAAGGTCCGAAAAAGGTTAAATTACCACCTACCCATCGCTCCTTCGAAACATCTTCGAAAGCAACATATAGCCTGAGTTTTACGAGTGTGAAGGAAGGTAAGATCACTTGGAAAGATCCATTTGATTACAATAAATGGGGCTTACAAAAATAAACTTGATGCTTTGTTCTTTAGTGCTTAATGAGCATGACAAAGACATAAAGTATGCTCGGAATCTTTTTCATGTTTTGGTCCAGAGCACGAAAAAGAGAGAAATAAGCTCATACCGGGGGTTCCTTTTCCGTAAGTTTAGTCCCTTAGGTCTGGGAAAGTGATAAACCTATGCGTGAGAATACTCTTCTCAATTCTGAAGAAAAGAGAGGGTTCCTTTCTCATATTATTTCACATGGTTCGAGAAAGTGATAGCCTACCACCAATGTGGATTCTCATTTACATATTCTTAATGATCATGAATGGACAAATTTACTCAGCAGTCAAGTCTATTTTGAGGAGTCAGACCTGGGCCTAAATAAATTCAATATCTTTCCCGTGAATTTTTAACGAGTCCGAAAAATTCAACTTGTGGCCTCCTTACTGTTTTTAACGAGCTCGAAGGAGAACAAAAAGAATGCACTAAATGCGAGGAGACGAGTGTCATAGATAGGCGAAAGTAGTTCCAAGCGCAAGGAACAAACCTATGCATAATGCAAGGAAAGTGAGCAATATAAAGACACTCGGGGAACGTCTCCTCAGGGTAAAAGGTGTCAAGTTGCAAAGGAAAAATGATACAAGGCTTAGCGATGATGAGAACAAAGATGAGGGCTTATACAATGAGCAAAAAGTGTGGAAGCCGTCATCAGGCTCATAAGCGTGAGCAAGGCACATGCAAATGCAGTTACAACTTGAACAACAAGGTGAGGCCAGTAAATAACTATGAATCCAACTAAGAATCCTGTCTCCAAGAAACAACAACATCGGGATCATATTCATAAGAAAATATCTGATGTGGGTCACTTTTGCAGAAACACATGTGACTTTGCTATCTTCTATAAAAGGTAAATTCAAGGCAGAATCTACTAAAGAAGATTCTATAGCACCAAGGCTTGAGGGTTTATAATCATTAAGATAACCCTCAGAAGGAGAGAAAAAATCAACAAGGGAGATAGAGTCTGCAGGAACAAACTCAGTATCATAGGAGTTGAAAAATTCATAAGAAAAATCAAACTCATTACGATCACTGAATTTTTGTTCAAAGGAAGAGTCAAAAGACTCAACAAGACCAACATAAGAAGAAAATTCATGATTAATAGGAAAATCATCGTTAGACTTAGGCACAACTGAACCAACATCCAATAGAATATCAGACTGTATCAAAGACTTTAGGAAGACTCCATCTGAAGGAAGGAGATCATCTGAGATAGGACACATGTCTAAACTTTCAAATGGATCAACAGAGTGAAGAGCATGATCCATAGTCTCTATAGGATGACTCACCTGGTCAATTGCTGGGACCAAGTCCCGAGAAGGTAAGCATGAAAATAGAGGCTGCTTATCAATAGTAATTGAATGCAAAGGACATGAGGCCACATAGCTCACCTGTGGCAGGGTAGTGTCTATAGAAACACTGGGAATTGATAAAGGAAAGACCTGGTCTCTAGTTGGGTCAGGAGAAGGATCAAGAAAATCCAACTGATCGATAGTGACAATTTGTTCGCTATCATTAAAGTACATCACAGGAAATAATGTTGACACCACAGCTTGCATGGGATAGACATAATCATGTCCAAGGACCATATTGAAGTCCAAGGGGTCTTCTATCACCATGAAGTCAACTAAGATGGTCTTCCCACCCAAAGTAATAGGTGTTTGAGAAAGAATTCCCAAGGCTATACAAGTTCTTCTTTCAAATGCCAGTAACTGACTAGCAGTCGACACAAGGCTGGGAGATCCCATGCCTCGTCAAGCACGAGCAGGCAAGATACTAACTGAGGCTCCTTCATCAACAATACAACAAGCAATCGTGTATGGTTCAACTTTTACCTTTATCTGGGAAGGTGCATAAGAAGGAAGGCACAACTCAACTAGGACATCCCAATCAAAGGAAGCAATCCGAGAGCTTGGTGGGGGTTGATCTGAAACGAGTTCAGTGCCCCCTTGTTCAGTAAGTTCTGAACTAGCAGTGAAGAAAATGTGACTAGAAGACACTTCACTCTCCAAAGGAAGAGTGGGATTGATCGACAATGGAATCGATTCAACTGCTTCGCGAAAGTCACTCTCCGAAGGGAGAGTGGGATTGACCAAAGATGACATTGGTTCAATCACATCAGGATCACTCTCCGAAAGAAGAGTGGGATTGACCAAAGCTGAGATTGGTTCGACCACTTTATCAACCAAAGGTTGAGTAGGTTCTTGAGAAACTATAGGTTGTTCAGGAGAAGGAAATTATTGAGTCTTGGACCACACTCTTCGCACATCTGCGATAGCAGGGCACTGGTGAGTAATATGATCTCCCTTGCATAGCTTACAAGGGAACTTAAGTTTGCACTTCAAACAACTATTTTTCTCAACGATGTCAACATGACTAGCAGTGGCTGACTATTTTCTCTTAGCATGAGCTATAGAGGATGAGAGTTTGCCCCCAGCATGACCACCAAAGGCTGGATGATTGGGTCCAACCTAACTAAAGAGGCTGGTTGTTGAAAAACTTCAGAATGTTCAAAAATGGGATGACCATGAAACCAAACTCTTTGCACCTCCACGATAGAATGGCATTTATAAGTAAGGTGGTATCCCTCACAAAGCTTACAAGAAAACTTGGGCTTGTGCTTTTAAGGTGGTCTCCCTCACAGAGGCTGAGAGAATACCCCCAGCATCACTCACAGAGGCTAAAAGAATAGGTTCAACATGACCTACAGAGGTTGGATGGGCACCACCAGCATGAACAACAGAGGCTGAATGGTTAGGATCAACATGCTTTGCAGCAGTTGAGTGTGTGCCCCCAGCATTAACTTTAGAGGCTGGGTGGATCGATCCAACATGACTTGCAGAGGTTGGATGGGGAGTTTCAACTTGAACATCAGAGGTTGAATGGGTGCCATCAGCATGAACTATAGAGGATGAGTGACTGGATCCGACGTGACCTTGAAAGGTTGGAAGGATCTCACCAGCATGATCAATAGAGGCCGGATGGTGAAGATCAACTTGACTTGCAGAGGTTGAGTGCTTAGATCCAACATGACCTACATAGGTTGGATAGGTGCCCCTAGCATGAATTGCAGAGGCTGGGTGGTGAGGTTCAACTTGACCTGCAGAGGTTGAACAGGTGCCCCCTTGCTTATGTGCCTTCTTCATATTCCTTCTTCTTTTACTCCTTTTAGAGAGTCGGTTACTACTATCAGTACTTTCACCGCATGAGGTAGAAGGAGGAGGAGAATCAACTACAGGTGAAGGGGAAGCAGTGTTTTGATGCCCTTGATATAAGGAGCTCATTTGAGAAGCATCAGGGGCATTCAAGACGGTTGGAATGGAAACCAACCACACCGATAGCCCTAGGGTGAATCCAGGCAGATTCAAGGTGGCCATCAAAGGAACACCAACATTCCCCGTGAGAGGAATAGTACAAGGAGTTCCCAGCATGGGGATCTATTGGTTGGTGTTCAAAGGGGTGTTAGCCACGGTTTGACTACTTGATTCATTGGGGAAATTATTTTCATGATTGTTATTTAGAAGTGGAGGATGGACTTCTATGGACTATTCAAAATAAGGAGGAATTCCATTGTATGTGGGGGAACACTCCAGAAATTTATGAATTCTCTTTTCATAGATATGATTTGTTTCATGGGGGTTCAAGTTCTTTGTAGGGGAGATATTTTGAAGAAGTAGAGGGCTTGGCATTCTGTTCAAGTTGTCTCATTTGATTTTATCCAAAGACAATTTATCAAACAGTGATAATGGTACTATTTTGAAATTTTTAATTCACACATTTATGTATACTTTTGAACTTCTAATATGTTTGTTAATTTTTTTTATCTAAATACAATTAGATGTTGTGTGGATTTATCATTTCACAAACTCGAGCATATGTGATCTCTCAAGTTTTTTAATAAATGATTATTCAAAAAATATTATAATAATCCTCTTTGTTTTGTTTTTGCTTTTGTTTCTATCTAGTATTGTTATCATTCTAACTATATGTTTATTTGAATAATAATTTGATGGGTTGACATTTATGTTAAATAAATATGTGATGATTTCATTACCTTCAATTACTGCTAGTTCTGTATCTCGAATCATATGTTGTGTATTTCATTTTATAATGGTTTGAGTTATTATTTTTGAAATGTATGACTGCTATTAAAACACTATGTTTCTTGGTTTTCATATTTTTAGGGTGTAATGTTAACAAGTCTGATATGTAGACCTGGACACTAACTAATGCTTCAAAATAAATAAAATTTCCGATATTAAAGTACACGCACTCAGTGAATCTTGAAACTAGGTAATTCAAGGTGTTTTTGTTGGGAAAATTTGCAAACAAAGGAGTAGGCAGTGGGAAGCAACCAATAGTAAGTAAAAATAAGTGAATTTATTTCCCCTAAAACATTTATATCATGGACCATTCATGTTTCAGATTCCTCTATGCGGAAACCTACTCCCAGGCTTCTGGGACACCCAATCGTGAAATTAGGGAAATTCCTTTCGTCCTTTCGAATAGGGGCTTGGGAAAAAGTGAAGAGGTGTTATCATGCCTTCATATATCATAATATATGATTTTGAACAATTTCTAACAGATCTGGAGCTTTCTGGAGAGTTTAGAAAAGAACTGAGAATTTAAGGCATTTTTGGCCTAGTGAGACCCTGCGCACTGGAGGATCCCAAATCACTATAAAACCTCAAATAAATCCTGATATGGAGTTATTTATGGTTATGTGGGTCTGTCACTGATCCATATAAACTTACAGAACTGGATTTGAGTGGATATAAATCATTTTATAGCAGAAATGGTAAAACTAGTCATTTAAAACTAGTGTTCTAGCTAGGGTGCAAAATTAAGTATAAAATTCATAACATATTGAATTCAATGCATAAAATGACATCTGAAATACATTAATACATATTAAATATATATATATATATATATATATATATAATCATTTATACTCCTTCCCATAATCTTTTGTTGCTCGTTATTGTACTAGATTGATCAATTCCCCCCATTACAACGATAGATTGAGATTTTCATGAGAAACTGAAAGGGTAAAATTCAGGCAAAGAATTATTTCGACCTGATAAATGTAAATGACAGATTTTATCATATTTTATACATCAGAGAGCATTGGATTGACTGACCATTACATAAGGAGACTCCAAAATGGTGGGCAGGAGGCCCAAAATATGACCAGAGAAAGGTTGAGAGAGTAGGTGAAGCATGGGATTCACTGCAGCTTGACTTGTATGAGATGTAGGCTGCAAAATATGTCTGATATTACCTTAAATGAATGAAAATCAAGGGCTCCATACCTGCAAAGAGAAGAAATGGGGATGAAGGAGTGGGAAGGGAAGGTTTGGGGCTCATCTCCCAAGTGCCTCAGGAACATCACTCAGAAGGGAATGCTCACATAATCATAGATCAATAAACAATTCAACCAAACTATGTGAATGAGATTTAATTTTTCTTTAATAGAAATTTGGTTGACTTTTTTAGCAAGTAGAGGCAATATGTGACCTATGAGAGAAAGTCAACACCTAAATCCCTAACCCTAGCCAAGTCATGGGCCCTCCTTGAGAAAATTGGAATGTAGGGTCCATGTGGAGATGTTTTCCTATCCAATTCATCCATCTAAATTAGAAATTCGCCCTCCTTAGTCAAAGAGTTACGACTTCTATCCCTTACAACTTTTATGCTTTTCCCTACTTTTGAGACCGAGTCTCCAAAAGGAAACTGTGCCATCCTTTTTCAAAACTTTTCTTCTTTTGTTCTGACAAATTTTCTAAGTCTCCAAAAGGAAACTGCACCCTCCTTTGCCAAAACTTTTATGCTTTTTTTTATGGAATCTTTTTTCATAGATTTTGGACACTTTCCCTTTTCTTTCTTATTGCTTTTGTCATAGAGTTTCCACTTTTTTAATATCCTCCCTTAGCAAGTTGGATTTCCAATTGTGCCTGACATGGAAAGCTCAATTCCACATGTTATTTGCACAATAAATATTAATGATAAATAAAAATTAAATACATGCCTCAATAATGTTTATATAGCAACATTCTCCTAGGCTAATTAATTAATGCCTCGTAAATAATATTTGGAAAAAATTTCCTAGGTGAGGTAATTAATGCATATTTCACCCCCCATTGTGTTGGGCATGGTCAACACTTTTATGTCCAAAAATATGGGGACATGACTGTCCTCCCCTCCCAAATCTGCTTCTCCTCAAGAAAAATCACTCCAGATTGCTGCAAATTTTTCCACCATGTAGGAGAACAAGAGCATGAACTCATGTGCAAAAAAAGTTGACTTGCTTCATAAGGACAACATGTAAAGTTTCTTAAAAAACAAGCAATGCCAGGGTCCCATTGCTTGCATTGCACTCCCTTCAATGAGAATGACTTCCAACACCACTTATCAGACAAAATTATGCTCGGATCCCATTTACTCAACTGTAAGTATCCAAACATTAGTATCCACCATAAAAATTTATCATCATAGGAAATGATATTCATGATGTGGGAATCATACCATTGTACTAAAACTTGGAAATTCTCAATGCAAATTTTGAAATATGTGTGATTTCCCTACCCAGCATAAAGTTCCTTATGTGCTTGATGCACATCAGCATTGAATCTCATAATTATGTTGCTGCAATGACATGGGTGTGAGTCTCATGTCCGAAGACAATTTTAGGCATCCTCCAACAACCATAGATTCCCATGTTGCTCACAGAAGATGTAGGATGTGTCTGCTGAAAATTCCATGGTGTAATAAAAAGGTACACCCTACAAGGTGCATGAATCCAACAAGTACCTACCTATTCCTGACATAGATGAACAAATCCTCCAACTGTCAGATCCATATGGGAATTTTATTGCTTTCCCATGTGCACAATCCCAATCGCTCAACTCTCTGCCACTGGTCATGCAATCACCACCATGAATGGAGTAATAAAATATAGGACATGGTTTCATTTGCTATGGATGAGAAGGGGGTGGTGGCCTCAACAAATCCCCATGGATGAGTGTGGGAGCCTCCTACTCTTTACTTGGAATCAAAACAAAGAAACCCTTCACCTAGTTATCATCCTCATGTGTGTTGGCTTCCATGGGTGTGTGGAATAAATTATGGTGAAACAAATCTCTACAAAATGTGTCCACCAAAGGTTTGAATGCATCAATCCCATCATGGGATGGTCCAACACAAGGGAGTTGTTCCAACTCTTCACTGAAAAGAGAACTCCCATGAGAAAAATCAGCATTTCTCGGGAAATGTCCATGTGCTTGGAACTCATCATTTGCATCCCAAAATTCCTCAAGCACAAAAAAATTAGAATGTAACTCATGTGCATGTGTATGGAAGGTATCCAATGGCTGGAAATTAAATATTTGTGGCTTCCCACATGTCAATACAATGTCATTCACAATAAGGAATTTATTGCAGAATTTAAGATTTTTATCTCCCACAAACTTCATCTTTGTCATGTATCCACCTATCCAATCCATGTGTGGATGCAAGGTATCAAGTGGCAGCAACATGTACCTATGTTTTTGCTGAGAATGTAATGGTGCATCCCTCAAGTCATCTTGAACATCTATGGGAGTGTCCTGCTCCTCATGTGGCACCAACAAGGAAAATTCCTTCTTCCAATTTTCATCCCCACTTGATGTGGTTGAAATAAGAGTGTGAGTAGAACTATGAATCAACTCTCTGTAATATTTATCCACCCATATTTTGGCTGCATATTCTTCATCACTAGCTGATCCAACCAATGTGGGATCCTCTGACTCTTCCATGGAGAAGGGACACTCTCCAGAAAATAACTCCAGTTTTCTCTGGAAAATATCAAGTGCTCGGTTACCATCAAGCTTGTCTTCACCATCCTCAAGCACCTGCAAAACTAAATGCATATCATGATCCACCATCTAATTAGATTCATCCATATGATCAGGAATGCAATTAGTCTTGTGAATATGGATGAATGGTGTGTAGGAGGGTAGGTGAAATCTTTGCAACTCCTCATGAAGTTGTTATATCTTCATCTGAGACTCTTGGAGTGCACATTGAGTTTTCTTCAAAGAATCTTGGGTGGTCAATAATTCTTGTGTGAGCTTGTAATTATATTCTTCGTCCTTCAAGGATGCTTCATGCAACAACTCAACAAGATCAAGTAAACTGTCTCTATTAGAAAGCAATTGGATAAAATTACCTTTGGTGCTTGTCATTGCTTTATGAAACTTTTTCATGTCTTCCATGGAAGATTTCTCCTCCAAGTTACAACATAGATCTGTCATCAATGAATGGGTTACATGGAGTATGTGTAGGGCCTATTTTTTATTTCTCTCACTCATCTTTAGTGACCCTAAGAAAAATGAGTTGTTGGAAGATGAACCTCTTCTTCTTCACTGCAAATATCTTGCAATAACTTCTACTTCTCTTCATGAATCTTGGTTTATGCTTCCCCACTTACAAGACTAGATGGTTCATAGGTCTCCTCAATGATGATAGGGGGATGTGATTTATTACCAATTTAAAGCCTCACTTCTTATGTGACTTCAAATTCATCTTGCTTCCAGAGAGTACAAGAATCAGAACTGTGTTACTCCCTTTGTGTGAGATTGTTTTCCTTCAGATTTCCTAGTTCACACCCAACTGGTGGGGGCTTGTCATCCACTTCATGAGGAAGTTCAAATGATTATTTCATATCTAATATTTTTTATTCTTTTGGATATGATACAAAAGGTACCTTATCATCATGAACAATATCACCCTCCTTTGCACTAATTTGGTGTTCACCAACAAAGAAACTAGGAGAGAATTCTTTTCCATCACCATTGTCCTTCATTCTGCAGTCCTCGTAGGTAAGTGCAATCTTTTAAATATCCCATGAATCAGATGGTTGCAAGTAACTATGGCTGCTACAAAAATAATATCCCTTATCATCCATGTCATTCATATTACCCTCATCTTGAAGTGATACTAAGGTGGCATGCTCTTCCACCGAAAGTTTTGCTTCACACCCAAGCGGTGTGGCCTTATTTCCTTATTCTTTAGGTTGCTCCAAAGGTGGTTGTAATTCTGATTTGAATTATCATTTTGTATCTGATGAAAAATGTGTCTCTCCACCCATACATGATCCCACATCTATGCTAGTGATCTGCAGATCACCCACAAATAAATTTGAAGTGCATTCATTCTCCACACGACCAACAACCATATTTTTTACTGTTGGGTCTTCATTTGCACATGGATTCTCTTCCTCTTATTTGAAGGAACTTGAGGATTCTTCATCTTGAGTGGTCCTCAACTCATAGCTCTTGGACACTCTTTTAGAAGAAAATCCAAACATTCTCCTAATGCATGGGCCAGCAAATGGCTTTAATGAATCTTCCTTTCTAACTCCAGGTGGCAACCATCCGGTATCCACTTTCTTGCACACTTCATCTACAATGTGTGCAATATTTATCATTTTTTCCCCATAGTAGGGATCTATGAATAAATTTTGTATTTCCATAGAAAAGAAATCTCGAAAAGATAGGACCTCCCTTATCTCTTCTTTCAAGGAACAATATTCCATGAAATACGAGGAAGATTTCTTATAGTTCTTCCCATTGAACACTTTACCACCGACACTAGTAGATTCCTTCCAAATCGATTCATCATAAGATGGAGGTAAGAAATAATCAACATAATCCCTACATAATAAATATGAGGTACTACATGTGCTCTCTTCATAATCTTCTTCTTCATACTACTCAATGTCTTCTTCAATCATTGGTAGCAACCTCATAGCTGCAATTGGATTTAGTGATTTGCAAAATTTTATTCACCAAGAGCTTACCTTCCACAGGGGTGGAGGAAAGTGATAAGATACCACTGTAATGTTCCCAAGTCTGATATACAGACTTGAACAGTAACTAATGCTGCAAATTAAATAAAATTTCTGATATTAAAGTACACCCACTCAAAGAATCTTGAGACTAGGTAATTGAAGGTGTTTTTGCGGGGAAAATTTCTAGACAAAGGAGTAGGAAGTGGGAAGAAACCAAGAGTAAGTATATAATATTGAATTCCTTTCCCATAACACATTTATATCAGGGACCATTCATGTTTCAGAGTCCACTATGCAGAAACCTACTCCCACACTTCTGGGTCACCCAACCGTGAAACTAGGGAAATTCCTTGCGTCGTTTCGACCAGGGGCTTGGGAAAAAGTAAAGAGTTTTTATCATGCATTCATATATAATAATATATTTTTTTTAACAATTTCTGATAGATCTGTAGTTGTCTAGAGAGTTTAGGAAAGAACTAGGAATTTTAGGAAATTTTGTCCTAGTGAGACCCTACGCAATGGAGGATCCAAAATCACTGTATGAACTAAAATAAATTCTGATATGTATTTATGTATGGGTAGGTGGGCATGTAAGTGATCCATAGAAACTTACAAAACTGGATTTTAGTGGATATAACTCATTTTATAGCAGAAATGGTAAAACTAGTGTTCTAGCTAGGGTGCAAAATTAAGTATAGAATTCGTAACAGATTGACTTCAATGAAGAAATGACATTTCAAAGAAATTAATACATATTCAATAGAAATATATAAATATTTATAATCCTTCTCATAACCTTTTCTTGCTCATTATTGTACTAGATTGATCAATTCCCCCCATTACAACGACAAATTGAACTTTTCATGAAAAGCTGAAAGGGTAAACTTCAGGGACATAATTATTTTGACCTGAGAAATATAAATGAAATATTTTATCATTTGTTATACATCATATAGATTTTTATTTATTGACCATTACATAAGGAGACTCCAAAATTTTGGGCAGGAGGCCCAAAATATGGCCAGAGAAAGGCTGAGAGCATAGGTGAAGCATGGGATTCACTGGAGATCGACTTGGCTAAGATGGAGGTTGAAAAATATGTATGATATGACCTTCAATGTTTGAAAATCAAGCGCTATAGACCTACAAAGAGAATAAGTGGGGATGAAGGAGTGGGGAGGGAAGGTTTGGGGCTCATCTCCCAAGTGTCTGAGACACATCACTTATAAAGGCATGTTCACATAAACATAGATTAATAAACACATCAACCAAACTCTGTGAATGAGCTTGAATTGTTCTTTAATCAAAATTTGGGTGATTTGTTTAGTACATAGAGGAAATAGGTGACATGTGAGAGCAAGTCAACACCTAAATCCCTAACCCTATCCAAGTCATGGGACCTCCTGTTGCTAGGAATATTACACCTCTTGCGGACAAGAGTTGTTCCTCTAGTCTGAATGGTTCAGATCTAGAACAAATGAGTAACACGGAATGTTAGACTCTCCCTAGATCTGTTTAAACACTTGAATGGACTGCCATGTTTCTTCTATTAACAGATGTCTTCGCTATCCTTGAAGCTTTTTCCTCTTTTTACCTGCAAAAATATAAGACAACAATAGAAAGTGATAGCATACAAGATATAAAAATTGGATATATGCTTGTGAACAAGGAGTCAAGCAATACATACACATGATACAACATATATGGGAAAGAGAAAACATTGTTTATTAATCATAATTGGAAATACTACAACCTTGATGTTTTGGTGTTGAGAGTCCCCTCAAATACCCCTTTTGCCTCTAGCTCCAGGTTGCCTCTAAAGACTCAATAATTATTTTGACAGAGTTTGGGTATGCAACACAATTCTCCCTCCCCTCTCCCATGGGGCATGAGCCGGTTTTTGAAGGCATGGGAGGATAGGAATGGTTGAGGATCTCATGGGTGAGGTGGATATAAGATCTAAAAATGAAGGATCTTGAGCTCCAACTAGTCCTAAACCATAGGGATGAGGCTCCACGAAGGCAAGATTTGAGAAGCCTCTCAAAGTTTCTCTTTTTTCCTTGAAAACTTGAGCACTGCTCCTTTAATGAAGCAAACAGGCGGTGTTAAGGGGGTAACGCTTCTTGCAGTAAGGATAGAGGCTATGGCACCACTCTTTGCTCATGTATCAGGAGCATTGCTGACTTAGGTAATGTTTTTTGTCAATGGGGAAAGAGCGTTACCTGCTCAATACAAGGAAGAATAAGAGGAGTATGTTCTACCTTTAATTTCTTCTAGGATAAACTTTGAGGGATTGAAGTAGACCAAGGAGGACCTATCTCATAACATGATGGTGACGATATTTCGGTGTAATACCTCCTTGAGAAAATTGGAATGTAGGGGCAATGTGGAGATGTTTCCCTATCCAAGTCATCCATCTGACTTAGCACTTCTCCCTCCTTAGTCAAAGAGTTGCTACTTTTATCCCTTACATCTTTTATGATTTTCCCTTCTTTTGAGTCTGATTCTCCAAAAGGACACTGCTCCCTCCTTTGTCAAAAATTTCTTTCTTTTGTTCTGACAGTTTTTCTGAGTCTCCAAAGGGAAACTGCACCCTCCTTTGCCAACACTTTCCTGATTTTGTTATGACAGCTTTTTTCATAGATTTTGGGCACTTTCCCTTTTCTCTCTGACTATTTTTTTCATAGAGTTTCCACTTTCTTAATCTCCTCCCTTGGCAAGTTGGATTGCCAATTGTGCCTGACATGGAAAGCTCAATTCCACATGTTATTTGCACAATAAATATTAATGATCAATAAAAATTAAATACATGCCTCAATAATGTTTATTTAGCAACATTCTCCTAGGATAATTAATTAATGCCTCATAAATAATATTTGGACAAAATTCCCTAGGTGAGGTAATTAATGCATATTTGACCCCCCAATGTGTCGAGCATGGTCAACACTTTTATGTCCAAAAATATGGGGACATGACATAGGGCTAAGTTCATGTTCTTTAAATATTATCCAGATCCAAGAAATTATTTAAATAGTCAAATTTTGCTCCTAATCGGGATAGGAACCTATTAGTTAATTAAGTAGTCTGTTAATGTAGGAGCTACTAATTAGTTTGTAGTTTAATTTTAGTTTTCTTATAGCAGTTTCATTAGTAATTTTCTAAATCAGCAAAAGTTAAATTTAGACATTTGAAAATACTCTTGAGGCTCTCTATTTCAGAGAACAAATCTACAGAGGTAACATGACCTTTAAACCTGTGAAAGACAACCAAACCAAACACAATAAAGGCTACTTTAATATTTTGGTGTGGGTTTTTTTTCCTTCGTTTACGAGCAGGTCAAATTTACTCTTTGACACGCAGGTGGTTGGGATACCTTAGACAACACTTCTAATACTTTGGAAAAACCATGAGAATCTTTAAGTAGGTGGTGACTCTTGCAAATCCTGTAAGGGAATTTGGGCCTATGAGGTGTTTTTGTGGGAAGATCAACACTCTCAACACTATGAGAAGTAGTTGGTTGAGACTTATTTCCTTACTTATTTTTCTTCTTCTTAATATTCCTTTTCGTATTCTTTTTATCCACCTGATTACTCGCATCATGGCTTTCAACAACCAAGGAAGAAAAAAGGGAAAAAGACATATTTGGTGAAGAATGCAAAGGATCAAAATGAGGCTGGTGTTATCATGATGGAGATTTAACATTTGAAAAAATAGAAGCATCTGAGTTCAATGGATTGAATAACCATAATGGAAATCCTATGGTCAATCTAGGAAGATTCAAAGTATTGTTCTTAGTGTATTTCAAAAACAAGATGGCCAAAAGGTTTACTTAGTTGGTTTCAGAATTTTATGGGGGTCTCTCGATATACTCAAGATATGTGGGAGCACAAATTCATAGTAGTGTTTTCTAATGCATATATACTCTATGTACGTGGAAGAACATAAAGTCCTTGGGATGCAGTGCTGGAAAATAATGATATCTCCTACATTTAACTACATTGGAACACGTCTTCTACCTATCACACAATGTTGCTAAAGAATTTAAATTAATGTGCACTTTATTTTGTGTTAAGGAGGTTAAGTGGAAAACATAGAGATTTGACCTAACCAAATGCAATGCAGGGAAATGAAGGTGCAATATTTCACTTCAATGAAAACTATACTATGTGAGGAAAGAAAATATTTTACTTTCCAAAATGCAAAAATGTCCCACTTCTCATTACAAAATACATGCATTTATCTCTTCTTTTTTTTATGAAAGGTAAAACCAATCCAAACTCACACCACACAAAAATATGAATCTAATGATTACAACAACCCTTCAATTATGGCATGAATAAGTAAACAACCTCTGACTTGTTTCCTACCTTTCTACACTTGGAAAAGACACCTATAAGTAAACAAAGCCATCACCCAAACAATATGGAAGAAAATATATTTATCTGCTTTTGCAAAGAAATTAATGGTTGAAGACGTGTAAGGAAACAAAGACAACACTAAAAAAAAATTAAATGAGAAAAGGTTCCAAAAACTAAAAACAAATAGTGGACTAAAGGTATGAGAGTCAATCTAGATATCCTAGCGACTCAAATGGCCAATCTCAAGGAATAAAATAAGGAAAAAAAATCAAATAGGGAAAAATTTAAAAATCAAGAAAACCCTCAGTCTAAAATTCATCCCCAATGGAGTCGCAAATTTTGTTTATGGATTATTCTATTAGTGAAGATAGAACAAAGTTGGATAGCTCAACAAAGGAAATAGTAGCAGATGAAGGTAGTATCCCACTACCTCGTGGACCTTCCTTTTTCAAATTGCATAATAGAGGAAATGAAAGAAGAGAAAAGAATCAGTATGCACCATCACTTAGAAGAAGTGACAATAATGTTATCCAATACAAGGAGAAGAAAATCAATAGGTGTGCATTAGGAAAACCATATTTGGTTTTTCATTCTTGCAAGATAAAAGGCCATAGCATTACTCAATGTTGGTATTTAAATGCATGTTCCTTTTCTGGGAAGAAAGGACACGAAAAAGGAAAACTGCTAAGACAAGCAAGCTACATGCCACAACACTAATCATGCTCATAGAAAGAATGGAAAGACTGCCCCTAACCAACGTCAAGCTCAAGGGAAAATCAAGAAAATGGAGTATACCACACAAACTATTCAACAATAAGAATTTTTTCCACCATTGCATGTTGAGTGGACATTGGGAAGCAAAGTGTTGGTTAATTTACCTAGAGATTCACCCCAAGAAACACACAATTAAGAGAAGAGTGGGGAGTGTGAATAAAGAAGGATATGGACAGTTTCCTACATATTTTGTACGAATGATAGTAGTTGTAGAAGGACTTTAGTATCAAAGGATAGAAGAATAATGTAGATGTCTAGAACAACCCCAATGCAAGTATTGATTTTGTCCATTTTCCATGAAGACGATTCCTTTCTTGGAAATTTTTAAGATATTCATGCTTAGAGGCCAATAACTCCATGACAAGAACAAATATGTTAAATTCAATGAAGCATAGGATCATCATCCTACATGAATTCAAGTGAGAAGAGAAGGATACATAAGAGAGAGAATAATTTAGCATAGACTGATCAATTACTCATGGAAAAAGTGTACACACATAGAGACAAAATTGGAATAATATGATTATATTCATGAATCAGTAATTAATATGGAATACAATGGTTGTACATATAGGAGAATTCAAATTCCTAAGATAGGATTCGAATCTACCAACTCAGACTAACTCTGTATATAACTCAATGTGGGAAAAACACCACTAGAGCTCACTAATGCAACTCTAGATAACTAACTTTGTCTACAATCAGTCAACTGATGAGGGTATGTGAGAAAAGGCACCCAAAATCCCTTCAATCATGAAAACTTGTTGTGATCTAACTGATAGTAATTGGAGCATAATTGAACATAATTTCTTACCTACCAAGGTCCACTGAAGGATACAGCTAGTGGCACTTAGAGTGGGTTCCTAAATTATAGGGGTTGGTCCTTAGGGCTCCTAAACTCATGCAATCAGGTGCAGTAAGTGGCATAGGTCTCATAGGTGTGTCTTCCATGTGCTAGTGGATTTATGAAGACCTCATAATATAGGTAAATAGACAATTAGATTCTGTGTTCAAAGGGATGATTAATAATAATCCCAACACCACCCCTTAATCCTAACTTTGGACAACCTGGGCCCTCACAACTAAGACCAAAGGTCACCCATACAATCTAAATGCAAAAAAAATAACTTCTAAATACCGAGGAAATGGGGAAAACCTCATGGGAACCCCCCCCCCTTCAAAATAAGCAAGAAAATTAGGATCAAGCTTTCATATCAAGAGAAAATTTATTCTTGAATGAAAAACTTATGAAAATATTTTTGCAACCTACATCTCTATGGTGTAGTGAGGTAGTATGATGGTGCTTGTGTGCAATAGTATCCTGAGACTATGCATATGAACCTCTCCATCTTCTTCTAATATGATGATAGACATGAGAAGGAATGATGCCTTTGTCTCTTAGAGGATAAAAAACCCAACAAACCATCTTAGACTATGACTGATAATTTCCAGAGAATGATTAAAACACAAGAGCATATTGCCTTCTCTGAGAGCACTAGAGTGTGGAGATCAAATGTAACATTGTGATGATCTCGCCAAGTGCATATCACTTTAATCACAAAACAAATTAGGTCATACAAGGAAGGTAGAAAATATTGCATGTTGTAGTAATTAGTTAACACTGAGAACATTGTTTTATCTTCAACCATGTGCCCTCACTGACTTGGTGTCAAGTTGGAACTCCATAATTATCTCTCACAAATAATATATGCTCCTTCCATCAATTCACTTAGTTTAATTGTATCTAACTGAGCTGTTAACTGAATGAATTGAACTTAATGGAACGATATGCAATTGAATGGAACTGCATTCAACTGAATGGAACTGCATGTAACTGAATAGAAGTACATGTAACTGAATGGAAATACATGCAACTAAATGGAATTTCATGTAATTAAACAGAACCGAATGTAGCTAAACAAAACTAAATGTAACTAAATAGAACTGAATGTAACTGAGCAAAATTGAATGTAACTAAACATAACTAATTGTAACTAAACAAAACTGAATGTAACTGACCAGAACTGAATGTAACTAGTTTTTTCTCCATTAGTGACATCTTCAAAAACCACTTGCTTAAATGAAGGAGTTGATTTCTTAATTAGCTGAACTTGTTTTACCACAACTAAGACTCAACCGATGTCTTATTAATTCGATTTCACTTAGAGGCATGCATGGGAAAATCGAATTCTCTCTCTATATCTATGCTCATATTAATTTTCTTTTCATTGTACATTTGTGTTTTCAATAATTCGATATCATATCACACTCATAAGAATTGTCTTGAACTATGATCATATGTATTACCCCAGTTCATTGCACCAAAGAGGCACATTCTATAGCCCAATAGGGAGAGATGTTTAAATCCTTCTGTGATCATCCTAGAGTTAACACGTTTCCTTTTAGAAAAATAATAAAATACTATAAAATAATAACATGTTGGCTCAAATTAGATTTAAAACATTTACAATGACACATATATAAAAAACAAAAATTAGATAAAATGGAGATGTGTAACTCCTTTCATGTTAATCCTAGAGTTGGCACATGTCCTTTTAAAAAAAAAAAATATTATAAAATAATACCATGTCTGCTCAAATTAGAGTTAAAACATTTACAACGACATATATATAAAAAACACAAATTAGATAAATTAAAACGTTTTCTCAACATTAACACTTGAAAAACAGGTTTTCATCTCAATATATTTAATCCCTCTTGACGCTTACTAGATCCCTTTAAAGATGGATATATGCTAGTATAGTCACATGCTAAAGTAAATCACTCTAGGGTTATATAATCCCTAAAGGATATTGGTAGCACCTATTGACCATTCTTAGCCATACATCACATAGTATATCCTCGAAACTTAACACAACATAAGTCATGTCAACTTAATACACCATAAGTTCCATACTTGATACAACACAAGTCTCATATCTTAACATAAGGTCATTATATGAACCATAATATTCTAGTACAATCATCTCTCCTGAATATGACAATTTCATGTGAACTTAATACAATATAAGTTCTGGACTTGATACACCACAAGTCTCAGACCTTAATACACCATAACATCAAGGAGAAGATATGAACCTAATTATAACATATATTCTGTACTTGATTACAACACAAGTCTTAGACCTTAATACAACATAAGGCCATGGAGAATAAATTCTGAAGCTGTACTCTCAACACTCCCTCTCAGTGAGGGATACATTCTCTACCATATCAAGATTATCTCGGAATTATCTAAACTTTATCACAAATATAATCTTATCACAAATTTGCAATCTTCTCTTCAGTACTTATGTACTGGAACTCATTTTACATGACCATGAATTCAATGAAGTAAAACTTCATCTCAATGTGTTTTTTTCATAACACACATATAGGGTTTTCAAGAAATCTTGACTATTAACACCTAATTCCTGTAGCCTCAAGTCTTTCACCCTAGTTGGTAGCTTCCCAAGCTACACTAATCCTCAATATGTAGTAATATCTGAAAAACATGTTTTTCTTTTGTAGTACTCTTTGACATACATCTTGCTTCTCTAGTACTAGCCACAATAGACTTAGGTATTGTAGTACTAGACTCAAATTACATCACTTATCTCAAGCTAAAACAATAGTTGGATAACACAATCAAATAATAGGTATTCCATGTATCAAATACAATAAAGAGCCTATTCTAAATGTACCTCAAAGGTACTAAAACATATTCCTAGTAGAAAGCATAAAATACAACATGTATGCTCAAAGACTAACCAGATAAGTTTACACAAAGTAGCATCATCTGGATCCAATCCAGAATGAAGTTTTTCTAAACTAGAAACCATGGATTTTAAATCCATCACATACAACATTATACAACAAATGAGTAATAACATGCAGAAAGAAAGACTTATATTTTCTTTCACTCTTCAACATTTGTTGACTTCTTAAATCTTCTTCTACCTAGAGAAGTTCTCTGTGAGCTTGCCATTCTCTATGATGTTCTTCAAGTCATTATCACTTTCTTACTGATCCTTCTCTTTATATTATAGACACACCAACTACCTTTTCGATATTTTTCATTGTTCTCTAACAATCCATACTATAATTATTCTTGAGTATCAATAGCCTCTGAGACTTTGACCATGTCTATGCTAATGTGGTTTCTCTCCATAAGATATCACAACCCCTGGATTCCTAGGTCATGTACCATGTCTAACTGATGGGGATTTTATCTGTTGCTTCCTATGAAGACACATCAATACTCCCTCTTAAACTGGAGCACGTGTTTTTTCTATACTATACCAAGCTTTTCTCGTACATAGGCTTTAGTACAAATGCTAGAAATTTTTCTCATCAATGGATATGTACCATGTCTCAAATATAAATGACTAGAAACCTCAAAAATATTTATTTATTTTCAACATGCTTTATCTAGAGAAACACATGCGATCTTCCTCGATCACTATAGTTAGATTTCATATATCTTTGAAACTCTATTTCACTGACCAAGACATATTTGAGTCCACATACATTTTTACCAAGTAGGTACCACAACACATGTTATGTACATGTATATGTATAGACTGTAAAGAACATGAATGATCCTGGGACCTGTGACTAACCAAGTTCATCTCAACTAACTTTTAAGATATTCCAAATCTGATGTAAACTTCATATTTCTATTCATATAGATGACCATGGAATTTTAATTCATCAACTTGAAACTCTTCAGGTTCTCTACTGCACATTTTCCTTAATTAAGGAAAATATTATCTAGTGACTGCCATACCTCTAATCATAAGAATCATAACAATATTCTTGAATATTGTTCCGAGTTTCCTTTTTAATTATGAGTATCATGCATATCTCCTTTTTACAAGAGGTACATCAACCTGTTACACTGGTTCTTCACGAGCTAGCGAGACTAGCGAATATCTCTTCACCATGTAAATGTGAGAGTCATAATTTGGGTCCTCCATCACAGAGACGTATTCTCATATATATCTGAATCTCTTCTTTGACGCATGAACCTAAATAAGATAGAATATCTTCAGGAGTCTTCACATCTATCAGAATATATTTAATCCATCTATTTTGTCTACTTTCCAAGAGACATAGGAACCTCTTGAACTGTTCTCTTTCAGGCTCACCCATCTGAATGACTCTACATTCATATCCTTCTTTACTTTTTAGGTAATGGCATATTAATTTTCCCTACAAGAAAAATTATTCTAATGGTTAGAACCATTTCATACTCACGAATTTTATTCACATGAAATACTCTCAATATATTGATAATGATTTACATAGTTATGTGTAGATATTGACCAATCGGTTTAACATAACACATTATAATATTATATACTGATACGAATCCCCATATCAGTCCTATATCATTCCAAAAAATTTATTTTATGAAAGAAATATACAACCCCATGTTCATATCTCATGAGGTGAGCATGAAACCCTCTATCTGGCCAACCGTGTAGTCTTACATTTGCAGTTTATGAAACACTCATGCAACCCTAAATATCATGTCTTTTGGAGGACGTTTTCAGCCTTATATCAGTCCTATATGCGTATATATCATTCCTACATAAGTCTTGTGTCAGTCCTATATCATCTCGCAAAATATGGACTCATGAGATTGATAATATGCCAATAAGGATGAAAAATCAATGCATATGCTAAACACAATTCCAATTCTAGGAATATAAATCTATATGACAGTCATGAAACATTAAAATAATTTAGATCTGATTTATAACAGAATATAAAAAATTGTAAGGTACTCATATTTATTTTTTGTGTGGGCTCCCTCTTGATATTTGCACCCTTGCAGAGATAGGTGGAATCCTTCTTTAGTCACTGCAACTTAAAACACTACAAAAAAGAAATTAATGCATGTACTAGAAGATGTGTCTCTACATGCAAATAAGGATCCCATGAAATCAAGAGTGAATTCTCTTCTTCACTAAAGGAAATATTCCTTTCGATCATCCTATTCCTTGGATGATTCCTCTTGATAAGGTTCACCTTCTTCTACGACGGTGGATGCATGAACTCTTCCTTCTTTTATTTTCCTTGCATTACAATCCAATATGATGTGACCTACCTTCTTACAATAAAACATATAATTTTTTATTTTTCCATACCTTTATGGATCTCTTTCTTCTTTGCACTGAAAGTGTTCTTGGGAGCAAAAAGTTTTATGTCTTTCTTGTTTCTTTCTGTAAGGGAAAGATTATCCTCCTTAGTGCTCACCATTTTGTTCTATATG
The DNA here is from genome assembly GCA_001517045.1 of Pseudotsuga menziesii. Taxonomy (NCBI): domain Eukaryota; kingdom Viridiplantae; phylum Streptophyta; class Pinopsida; order Pinales; family Pinaceae; genus Pseudotsuga; species Pseudotsuga menziesii. The sequence goes on from LPNX010357071.1 coordinate 57,790, forward strand.
TTCCCTTCTTGGATGAAATCAACCCAAAGTATTTCAAAATTGGGCTGATCTTCTCTTCCATTTATCACAACAAGAAAGGTCTCCCACGAGGAGGGGATTCCATTGATGGTGTTTACAGAAGATCATCCTCATATGTCTCTACACCAATGCTTACTAGTTGATCCTTCAGTTGTGAAACCTTTGTGAAGAATCATGCCACAGTATCATCCTTCTCCATCTTCATGTTGCACAATTTGTTCTTCAAAGGAATCTTTTGAGTAGGGGCCTTCTTCTCATAAATATTTGAGAGTGTGTAGAAACACTCATTTTCCGTCTTCAATGGTGTGATCATCGACATGAGGTTTTCCTTCATGGATTAATATATGAACCTTTTTACCTTTAATTGATTATTCTTGTAATTTGTTCTTCCTACAATTGTAGTGGGCTCCTCAATCATGAAGGTCACAAAAGAATCAAGATCATTCTCTTCAAGGATATTGATCACCCTCACCTTCCACGTGTTAAATTTAGATGTTCCTTCGAGTCGATCTTCTAGTCGGACAGATATTAATGCCATTGCTTCTAGCTCTTTCTTAGTGCTTTAAGATCTATGAAGGCTTAGAGTGCTTGCACAAAACTAATCTCTTACACGCCCTTGCTCTGATACCATGTTCGTGATTGGGAAAATATGAAGACTTAAACTTTAAAACTTTAATCCACAATAACAGTGCATATAGATCTCATCAATATTCCAAAGACATAAATCAAACCATATAACACAGGATATGCCCTGGGAAAACCCTCCATTGGTTCAGAGGATAAAAAACCCAACAAACAATCTTATAGTATGATTGATAATTGGAAGAGAATGATTACAACACAATAGTAGATTTCCTTCTCTGACAACACCAAAGAGTGTATATCAAATGGAACACTGTGATTATATTTCCAAGTGCATATCACTTTAATAACAATTAAAATTAGGTCATACAAGGAAGGTAGTGAATATTTCATGCTTCAGTAAGTATTTAGCACTAAGAACACTGTAGCCCCCCACAGGGTAGGCCAGTTGGCCACCGCATGTTCTGATAAGGCGTGCGGGTCGTTGTGCAGGTTGCTAGTTTGAACCCGATCAAGGACACATGGGAAAACCAAAGAGGGGGTTTTTTGAGATAGCCTATGGGTTATAGTGGTAGCCGCTTGGATTCAACCCTGTGTCACGCGAGTATGATACCAACGTTGTTGTCGATTCCTCTAGTCTAAAAAAAATACTAAGAACATTGTTTTATCTTCAACCATGCGGCCTCACTGACTTGGTGTCAGGTTGGCACTCCATAATTATCTTCCACGAAGAAGATATGTGCCCCCCATTAATTCATTAAGTTTACTTGTCTCTAAATGAGTTGCTTACTAAATGAACTGAACTGAATGGAAGTGCATGCAACTGAATGGACTTGCATGCAACTAAATGGAAATGCATGTAACTGAATGGAACCCCATGCAACTGAATGAAACTGCATGCAACTGAATGGAATTGCATGAAACTGAACATAACTAAATGTAATTGAATATAACTAAATGTAACTGAACATAAATGAATGTAACTAAACAAAATTGAATGTAACTTAACAGAACTGAATGTAACTGAACAAAACTAAATATAACTGAACAGAACTGAATGTAACTGAACATAATTGAATGTAACTAGACATAATTGAATGTAACTGAACATAATTGAATGTAACTAGTGTTTCTCCATCAGTTTCAACTTCAACAACCACTTGCATAAATTAAGGAGTTGATTCCTTAATTAACTACACTTGTTTTATCACAACTAAGACTCAATTGATGTCTTATTAATTCGAGTTCACTTGGATGCATGCATGGGAAATTCAAATTCTCTCTCTATCTTTGTGCTCATATTAATTTTCTCTGCATGGTCCATATGTGTTTTCATTAATTCTCTATCATATCATACTCGTTAGAATTGTTTTGAACCTATGATCATATGTATTACCCTAGGTCATATTGTCACATGCTAAAGTAAATCACTCTAGGGGTAGCTAATCCCTAAAGGAGACTTGTAGCACCTGTTGACCATGACTAGCTATATATCACATAGTATATCCTCGAGACTTAATACACCATAATTTTTGGACTTGATACAACACAAGTCTCGGACCTTAACATAAGTTCATGATCTTAACCATAAGATTCTAGTACAAGCATCTCTCTCGAATATGACATGAACTTAATACAATATAAGTTCCGGACTTGATACAACACAAGTCTGAGACCTTAATACAACATGACGACAAGGAGAAGATCTGAACCTAATTACAACATAGATTCTAAACTTGATTACAACACAAGTCTCAGACCTTAATATAACATAAGGTCATGGAGAATAACACCCAAATATGTACTCTCAACAAATTAATTATTAATACCTTGGAATTTGATTTTTTTATCACCACCTATTACCCTTTTAACTCGATTATTCATGGCAGAGATTTTTGATGACCTTTGTTTTATAGTGATGCATACAGTTGTATCTAAGTACAGCATCAATGTATAATTTACCATTTGATTTCCCTTATATATATATATATATATATTCAAATGTGGTTCAAAAACTCGCCAATGGGGTTGCTACGTCCACAGGAAAAAATTATAAGGGGATCACCCAAAGAGGCCTCACCCCATTTGCTCTGAATACAGAGCTAACCCAATAGGGACATCAAGTGATGACCTTATATAGCAATGTATAGTCACCCACGGATTTGACTCGAGACCTTCTTCTCACAACTTACAACACTCAACCAGTTGAGATAGCCCACCAGGCACTCTCTCTCTCT
>LPNX010357071.1:61035-94719 GCA_001517045.1 Pseudotsuga menziesii
ATTTTATGGTGGTGTTAACCTCTGTTACCTCTCCTTATATTTTTATTCTTGTTTGTAATGGCATGTTGGAAAGAGTATATTTATTTGAAAATAAATATAAATAAAAGAATCAATTTGTTTGGCTACTCTCGTAATTGTTAAGAGTGAAAGGGTTACCAATTAATTGAAAAGAAAAGAGAGAGTGGAACATTTGATGTAGATGTTTGAAAGGTGAGAATATCCATCCTTGGTTAATGTCCATGTATACAAAACAATTCTTAATTCGAATTGGAATATATCCATTAACAAAAAGGTATTTAACTCAAAGTCAATCTATCATCCATTACTTCACCATGCAGAATTTGTCATCTAGGAGAGGCATATTCAATGTCTATTGTACATTTTATGGAAAAATAAATAGCATGCACATAATTTACACCACAATGAAGAAAACCACCCTTACAATCATGTTTCATAGAAGAGAAGTTTGAGATCATAAGCAGAGAATTAATAGTCATGATTCTCTTAGCTTTGGCAGACCTGTACATTGGACCAAGTCCGGTAACAAAGCCTTTCATTTATTGTCTATTAATTCCTTCTTGGAATTGGATTATTTTTTTTACTAGTTTTCATATTCATGGAGGAACAAATCTTGTCGTAAGGGTATATGATAAGTTTATATATACTAAAGAACGAAACATATTTCCAAAAGTATATATCTTGGTGAAATAAGTGGGATATCAACCCCTCGATTAGAGATCAATTTCAAGTGAAAAATATGACACAATTAAATTCCTAATAGAATTAAAAATCCCCTCTAAACTCTTCAAGATATCCTTGAATCATTCTAGTCTCATAATCATACACAACAACCAGGATTGCAAGCAAGGGAGGTTTAAGCAAGCCTTTTTTAAGGAGGTTAACAAGTTAAAATAAATGAAATAGATGTTATTCCAAATATTTTTTTTCATCATTAACTCATTGAAAAGGTGTGTCATTAACATGAATTCCATAGGATTATTACTATGTTCTCCCTCCACTCATCCATTGAAACCCTTAAAAATCATCAAAATAGACCCAAAAATGAACCAACAAGGTCTGTTCTCGATTGTTATAAAGGAAAGTGGAAGCCAAGGATTCATGGCCATTGTTCTTACACAGAAATAAAATGAAACATCACTATTTTCATCAAGAGAAATCATGGCCACAGTCCATAATGTTTAGAAAAACATATGAAAGAGGTGATTGTTGAACAACCAATATCACTCAAACTTGGTATTTGCAAATTTTGGGGATCATTTTAAAATGGAAGTTTAGAATCTATATACCAACATAAAACCTACCACATGTATATGTTTGTATGTATATGTGTGTACATATACATATACATATACATATATTATGATTGATAAATTGGTAATATGAATGACTTGAAACTATATATTTAGAGGGTAGTAGGTCTCTCTTTATGAGAAGAAGAAATATAAATATTTTCATGTGGGTGCACCTATTTTCCTTCAATATATGTTTTTTTTTATTTTTTGGTATGTTAAACTTGTCATGACTTAAATATTTATTTGAAATAAATTTAAATACAAACAATTCTCACTTTATTCATCCTAGTTGTTACAGAGAGAAACATCCTATGGCTTGGGATGCACCACAACAAACAGATAGACCGCAGAAATCAATCCCTTCCCAATATGCAAGAGAAACCAAACATCTAACACTAAAGGATCTCGAATCATATCTTATTCCGGATGGTTGAAGTAGATCCCCGTTGAGCTTTTTCCAATCCCGCTTTTACTAGCAATTTGCTCTCAACAACAGCAAACAAGACAAGCATGCTATATAATATGGTGTTAGATCTACTCTAGCATATATAATCAACAATGTATAATAAATTAAACATATCCATGGATTCAATGTTCATTCAAATGCACATTATTGGATAGGAAAAGATATTTCTATTAATCAAATCATATATTACACAAGTGACAACCTCTGTTGGCACGTCTGCGAACCGAAGAAACTGAGTCCTCCACATGGGCCTCCACCACCTCAATCTTCCATCTCTCAATAGCAAGATCAAAAGCAAAGGAAAGCTTGGGAATAACACAAAGTGCTCCAAAGGGACAAAGGGATGCAGAATCAAGTATAACCAAGCTACGACAACAATGGACTATAGTGTCATTGCTCTTTAATTCCTCCTCTTCAATGTATCCAAGGGGTTCCTTATATAGCACTCCAAAGGGGTCATGGAGGGTCAAATCCGTGCGATCTAGAAGCATATGGAAGGCCAAGAGTCAAGTGGTTCAGACACACATCAAGGAAAACTCCAAACATATTTGGACTTATGCACACATCCCGATGTACACGAGTTTGAGGTCAATATCCGCATATACACACGAGTATGGGATAAAAGGTCACGTACAACAATAAACAGGTGCTTTTAGGGATGAAATTGGAAACATCAAAGAATAATATTAGTCCATGGGGTCCAAAGAGTCTGTAGAGGGACATGGAAGGCCATGAATATGTAATCAACCATGTGTGGTAAAATCAGCTGTAACAAATGGCCCCTAATGTGTGAGGTCAGAGGGGTAACATGATGGGTGAAATACATTATAAAATCCATCCCAGAAGTGGAGTGACGAAGAACTAGGTGGAATAACGAGCCATCCATTAGTATAGTACAATAATAAATCTCTACATATGACTGCAAATACATATAGAAGTCCGGGATACATAAGAGTACAATGGCCATGAATATGCATGATATATAAAATGTGACATGTGTGGTCATCGCCACGTACAATATATAATAGATCAGAATATCCATGATGAAGATATACAATGGATCAAGATATCCATAGAAGCTGAAGATATACAATGGATTAAGATATCCATAATGGCTGAAGATATCTGACATACACTGGAATCAAATCACGAGAGATGAAATCTCATCAACACTGGCACGATCAAGGAGGTAGCATATGTGGAATGCCACCAATCTGGAAAGTCTTCTACACAAAACACTACGAGTACATGTCCCACTATGTGAATAGAGGTGTTGAGGTCGAACATAGTAGTCCATCGTCTGATTATTGGTCATTGATGTATACCGTTAACAGACGCAAGATCACCCACCGATAATGAAAATGGGAATCAAGGTACTAGAGTGCAATCTAACAAGTGTGAATAGATGTGTTGATGTCGAACACTTGGAAGAATCCATCGATCAGGGGACATTGATGTATTCCCAAAACTATTGATCGTGAGAGAACCTACCACTTATGACTGTAATTCTCAAGACACTCAATTGACTCTAGACTCCTACCCCATAATAAATGATATGAAGTCGATGGGATGGAATCCACTAGAAGGAGGACATTAAGGCATCCCCCATCAACCAATACGAGGTACTCATCAACGCTATATAATGTGGAAGGATTCAAACAAGATGTGCACGAACTAGTAATAGTACCGAGAATGGTCGACACACAAAGTCAAGACAACTAAGGAATGGTCGACTCATGCTTCAACTTCCTTCGAACAAGAGAATAAAGGAAAATGGTGACTGAAGATAAGCAGCATGGACTCGAAATGCAAACTGGGACATCTATGTGACGCAGGAGGCATCAACAGAGGTGCATAGGGACTGTAAGCTTAACCACTCGGTGGATATAAATTCAGAGTAACGAGTACAACTCCTAAAGTTAAACCAATAACCCAACCAACAGATGTGATATACAGTGCTTTGTTCGAAGGCAACATGACTCGATTGCTGCCAAAGATAACATCTTTTCCTATCTGGATTTTTGGTTTTTTTTTTTTTTTTGAACTTTTTCAGATATTTTGAAAAGCTTGAAAAAAGAATAAAAGTGCTTTATAGTTACAAATCTAGGAGGAGACAAGTGTCAATGGTAAAACAAGCTAGTTCCATGCAGTGGAACATACCTATGCTCAATGCAAGGAAACATGTGTAGGATAATGACACTTAGGGGAAGGTCCCCTCCTAGTAAAAAATGGGGTATCAAGCTACAAAATATATGTAAAAAGGCTCTGCCTGGCTAGACATGAGACAAGCTTGGGCTATCTGGTTGATAATCAAATTCAGGGAAGCCGTCATAAGGCTCAAGAAGGCAAGCAAAACTCATGATAATGCAATTACAAGTTGACATATACAAGGGAGTCTAGGGGAAAAGGCTAGCATAAAGTTCAAGAGGAGTATGAATCTCTTGCTCAAAGTCATGGCAGTACTATACAAAGGACTCCCACACCCTAAAGGAGAAATGTTGACATGGCCGCAAAATGAAAAATAGGATCTAACTAGGGTACCCATGTATGGGAAATCTCTACCATTCACAACATGTCACTTCTAATAGCAGCAAGAAGGTTCTGTGACAATATAGAATGGGTTCGTACCTAGGGTTAAGATGAAAAGGTCATAATGTTATGCAAAGTGCAAACGAATGTGAAAACCTAACCTAAATGCCAGTTTAGACATAATACCTGAAATAGGCATGAACGGGTCGAAGACACGGTCAAACCGCACTCAAACCGAGCTCCTACAACATCAAATTAGTTCAAATGGTCCAAAATGGTCAGAAACGGTAAAAAACTATAGAAAATGGGTAAAATTTTCAAAATTTTTCTATAAATAGTGAAAAAAATAAAAATTTTCATACCATTTTGAATTTTTACCCAGCATAGTGCATTTGAGCTCAGAATTTCAGAAGCGAATTCTAGGAGAATCGTCCGGTAGAATCCCTCCCCGTTTGATCCAGGTAGATTCCCTTGCCCCTCTCTTGCATTTTGATATAAAAATTTTCAATTTTCATTGTCAAATTAATTTTTTGGGCCATCCCAACTTGGGCGTTTCGGCCCACGCGAAAATCGAGCTTTTTTCCACATATAGGGCTCACCATACACGGAAAATTCCCTGAAACCCATGTACATACGCGGTTGTTTTGCAAACAGCCGCGTATAGGGCCGCAAACAAGGATTTAATGGGAAAATCATAATAAAAAACTTGGTGTTTTGTGCAGGATGGTACTAGAGTGGAGAGAGAGGGAACATGGTGATGTTGAGGAAGTTGCTCAAGCTAATCTCATAGCTCAACAAGCATTACGGGCATGTGGCTTATACAAGTTTTGGTGTCTTGGTAGCTTGAGGGCAAAGCCAAGACTATTCCAGTTGTTGGTAGATTACTGGGATCTAGAGTCTGAAACATTTCAGATAGATGGGATGTCACTCAACATTGAGATTGAGGACATATATTTCATCATAGGTTTGTCCTGACGAGGGGAGGTGGTGAAATTCTGATCTTGTGGGCCAGGAGGCAGATTGACCATAGATGAGTGCATAGCTATGTACTATCTTTCAGATACGAAGAAGGTTGGGATTCAAATCTCGACAAACTCTATTCAGATTCTGGGGTTGAAAGCCATACTTTTGGCCTAAGGTGGGATTGCAGTTTTGGCTTCACTCCACCAGGCGTCATGGTAAATGATGTTCTATGCGGTAGAGTGTATGCGGCCTACAGTATATGAATGGAGTACTACGCTGTTGAGCAACATGAAACAACACCTCAGTGACTGCAAGATGGGAAGGGTGCAAAACTCCAGGTTTGGTAGCATATTGAGCACATTCTTCTTTAAGAGGGTGCTAGGGCTAAGCCCTAGGGTAGACATTGCTCCACATGGATTCCGGGATCCAGCTCAGCAGCGCTAGGCTAATGTCATGTGCAAACCGGGAGGTGGAAGGGTGGCTAACCCCTACCTAGTAGACTTATTTCCATGGTGGCGGAGACAGCTGATAGCCATAGATGACTATCCCTATGTAGAGATTGACTTCCGCGATGATTCAGACATGCCCCTACCACCAGGAGCGGCTTATGGAGACATAGGTAAAGAATCCCAAACCCAATTTTAATTTTTGAAATATTTAATTTTTTTGTGTTTTTTGATATATAAAATCAAAAGACATGTTTTTGGTGTGACGACACATAGTGACAATCTGTCATGTATATGCAGATGTAGGACCACGATGGCCAGATGGATTTCCTCGTCATTGACGAATGGGAAGAGGTGATGAGATCATGGGTGCGGATGCGAAGCAGACGATCCAAAGCATTCACACGAACTTTGTTCGATTGACACATAGAGTACCCATGGCGCAAGTCGAGGACTTGCATGAGGCCATGCAACGCCAGGTGGTTGGAGTACCACGAGCATGGGTTTGATTGTTTCACTGACTAGCTAGAGCTGTAGTGTGCTACCATGATCAGCACCCTCCTCCACCTCACGCTTAGCAACCTGGGTGTATACATTTTTATATGATTGTGTAGTATATTTTGGTGGCTCGAAAGCCCCAATTTTGTATATGACACTTATGTATTATGACGTCACTTTTTGAACTTAATGAATTTTTTTTATGATGATAGATTTTTATTTTATTTACATGTGTAAAATGTGTTTGTGATATGCTTATGGTCTATGGAACAAATGCCAATCTAACACATAGTTAGCATATGAATCAGCAACTTGATTAAAAAATCTTGGAACATGAATGTATGTTATACTCTCAAATTGTCATTCTAGCAATCTAACACGTAAGAATCTTCGTAATAATGTCGAATCCCTAATACGATACAAGCCATTAAGTTTTGAAACCACTAACTGCGAATCAAGACGTACCTCAAGAGAATGAACACCATGCAAAATGACATCACGTAATTACTCAATAACTACACTATATTCAACAACATTGTTTGACGAAGGCCATAAACATATGCCTCTTGAAGACAACACTTGACCCGTAGGAGTATAGATCACCCAAGCAGTCTAAGCTAAATTTTGAGTGTGGAAGCTAGCACCATCAACAAATCCTATGTAAACAAAAGACTCCATTGACATCTGCCATAACAAATGAAAGCTAATCAACAAACCCGATCACCATAAGAAAACCTAACTATGCAATGCAAAAACTGTACAATAATATACAAAAATCAGCCCTCGCTGAATATCATGCATAGCATTTTTTGAGATAGAACCCATTTCTAGGCTCCGCCAAGGCTGTCCCTTCATAATCAACCAGCTCATAGGTGGCTTTCTCTAAGACACGTTTAACCACGTAAGGACCATGCCACATGGGATTAAAATTTCCTGCCCCAAAGGGTTCCTTAGCTTGATCCCACAAAAGGACCAAGTCACCTTCACTAAACCTCCTAAGACGAACAGACTTATCATACTGGACCTTAACGCGATGCTTGTTAACCTTTAGAGCCACTAAGGCATCTCAGTGCCGCTCATCAAGTTGCTCTAAGTGTACCAAATGCTCTTCCAATGCGAAAGTGTCTGGTAAAAGCTCCATAGCTAGCTTCAAAGAAGGGAGTTCACATACAACTGGTAATAATGACTCCACCCCATGCACAAGTTGATAGGGAGAAAATCCGGTGGCAGTCTTAACCACGGTTCTATAGGCCCACAAAGTAGGATACAACATGATACGCCAATTATTCTTGCTTTGTGCGATGGTTTGTTACAGAATAGACTTAAGTGACTTGTTCACTGCTTCAACCTGTCCATTCACTTGAGGATAATAAGAAGAGGAGTTCTCTTGCTTATACCCTAACTTGGAAGCCAACTCTTCCATCATTTTGTTCTGAAAGTTCCTACCATGGTCAGTGACAAGATCTTTCAGAATTCCAAATCGGGTGATAATCTTGTTAAATACGAAATGCGTGTCTGTCTCACCATTGGATTTAACTGTAGGCATAGTGCCCATTTCATGAAGTAATCGAAAACCACAATAATATGATGGTGCCCCCCAGCCAAAATTGCAATCCATAAAATCAAGCCCCTACTTGGTGAAGGGACCGGCTATGACAATAGGATGCAAAGGGGTAGGATGCAAGTGCATATTACGTGCAAACACTTGGCAAGGGTGGCACTTCTTGACCGCATTAATGCAATCCTTAAAGATGGACGGCCAAAAATAGCCCGCTCTTAAGATTTTTTGTGTTGTAGAAAGCCCAGATAAATGACCACCACATGTCCCTCCACGGAAATAATTAAGCACAACCTTAGCCTCATCATGAGTTAAACAATGATGTAAAATGGAATCCACCCCATGGTAGTACAAAGTATCATCCACTATGAGGTAATTCTTCGCTATGTGACATAGTCGTCATCGCTCATCCCATGAGAGGCTAGTGGGAACCTTCAATGTTTGCAAACACACAATAATATCCTCGTACCAAGGGTTCATAGTTGAGATGAGGGATATATGCTCATCGACAAAATAATCCTCATAAACCTCCTCTTCCTCCAAATTTGGGAAATCTGATATGAGCTCAGCAAATATTAATGATTTCTTTGATTTTGCCGAAACAAACTCGAGATTAAACTCTTGCAAAATCACAATCCATTTATTATATTTTCCCCCAATCATCCTTTTAGTGAAGACGAACTGAAATGGATTGATGTGAGCTACGACCAAATTTTGGTGAAGGAGAATGTAATGTCTCAAACGCTGAACTGCATGAACGGTGGCTAAGGCTAGCTTCTCCACATGGGAATATTGAAGTTCCACATCAATAAGGTTTTGGCTCAAATAATATATGACATGCTCATGGAGCTCCTCATCCTCTTGAACGAATACCATACCAATCATCTCTTGAGACGCGGTCACATAAATCAAGAAATCACAGCTATAGTCTAGTGGACTAAGTACAGGGGCCGTTGCTAAGGCTTGCTTAAGAGCATCGAAAGACTCCTGGGCTCACTCATCCCAGTAAAAAGGGGTATCCTTCTTCAACAGACGCATGAAGCCTTTAGTCAAGTTGGCAAAATTGACCACGAACCTCCGCAAGAAGTTCACCATACCTTGTAAACATTGAAGGTGTCAAATGTTACACGAGGGAGACAATGGAAGTATTTCCTCAACCTTCAAGGGATCGACTCTAGTACCCTCCTTGGACATGATGAATACCAGTAAATGACCAACTATCATGAAAAATATGCACTTATGAGGGTTTAAACGAACTTGATAATGACGACATCTTTCAAACACTAATCGCAAATGGTAAGGATGACGCACTCTCAAATGAGAGTGAGCAGTGAGATCATCCAAATATACTTCAATAATCATTGTAAGATTGTGAAATATTAAGGTCATGGCCTGCTGAAATGTAGCTTCGACATTTTTAAGCCCGAAGGGCCCTCTTCCAATATGAAAAATTTCCCCAAGGACAAATAAATGCAGTCTTGTGTTGATCCTTAGGCTTGATTTGTATCTGATTATATCTAGAAAAGCCATCCATAAAAGAAAACACCTCACTTCCCACACACTCATCCAAAATTTTATCAATAAACAGTGTAGGGAAATTATCTTAAGGACAGGCTCAATTTATATCACGGAAATCAGTGCATATTCGAAATCGCTCCCTGCTTCTTATCCACCGGAACGGGATTCGAAACCCACTCCATCAAGGGAATGGGATAGATAAAACAAGCTTTGAGCAGTTTCTCTATCTCAGCTTTAATAGCGGGTGCTTTTCTAGGATTCACGGCATGCAAACGTTGTCGAACCGGTTTTGCATCCAGATATGTTTTGATTTTGTGTTCGACAATACAAGGTCTATACCTGGCATTTCTTCGTATGACTAAGCGAAAATATCACAAAATTCCTTAAACAACTCAGTATACTCTTTGATCTCATTGGGGAACAACCCTCCCCAATGTAGACATTCTCAATCTTACCAGGATCATGAGAAATATTGATAGGAATCATTGGTGACAGGTTAGCCATGTTCCCTTCAGTCATCTAACTAGGAGAGCTTAATGGGACCACGGGGCTACCAATTTTCTCGCTTAGAATCACCCTAAATTCATCACACTCTAAATGGTCAAGATCATGAAGGAAATACGATCTATGGTGCAACTCTTCCCAAGGTTGTTCAATCCCAGAGATGGCCTCAAGAATAGCTTCATCTGACGAAAAAACATCATCAAGGTATTCATGAGAGTGAGATGACTCTACTGCCCATGCAGGCAGCACATAAGGGTCCTCCTCCTCCATCTGTGAAGAGGAAGGACTAGGCTCTACAACATGATCAATATTCGCTTGATACACCACCATTGTTGCAGGCAACGACACGTTTGTCTCGATAGGCACACTCGAAGTACTCGGTGAAGGAAGAATCCAAACATCTTCCATATGAGTAGTGCAAAAAGATACCGAATTCGATGGGGATGAAGCCCCACCAAGACTAGACCCAATCATAAGAATGGGTGTAGGACAACTAAAGGTTCCCATAAGAGAAGGATACATACCCACACCCACATTCTCAATTGCCGACTGAGAATGAATTATAATCGGGATAGAAGATCCCGATGATTTGTTAACACTCGAATTCTGGAAAGACTTTTGATCAATAGTAACGATCTTCCCATTAAACGAAAAGCAAACTACTCGAAATAGGGAAGAAGCTACAACTTGCATATTGTACATCCAGTTCCTACCCAGCAAAATATTGTAGTCAAGGGGTGCATCAACCAACTCGACCTCGATCACGACGGTCTTCTTTCCCAATTGGGCCTCTAGAGAAGGAATTATACCATGCGGCCAAAACGACCTTCCATCAAAAGCATTCAACTTGTTGGTAGACTGAGACAACGTGGGAGAACCTAAACCCTTCCAACAAGACAAAGACATCATGGAAGCAGCAACGCCTTCATTAATGACAGTACACATGATGGTGTTGTTGAGACACTCTACATGAATCAAAAGAGACACATAGTAAGGAAAGCGAGGCTGGATTCCACGAGTTTCAAATTTGATCATGGAAGAAGAGGTATCATCACTAACCCCAAGAGTAGTTAGCAATGCATTTCTCTGCGAAGGACAAGTCTGAAGTACTTCTAATGCGGACATCGCACAAGGAGTCTGGCCCAAATCCTCAACAACTGAATAGTTATGGGCGGCTCGAGCACTAGGATGGTGCCCCGAGCGCTTCAAGACTCCCTTAGGTTTATCCTTAGGTTTTTCAATTCGCAAAGAGCTCTCAGGTGGATCACGTTCTTTCCCAAGGTCTGTTTGTGACGAACCATAATTTTTCGCACGTGTCACAAATTTTGTAGGTTTCACATGTTGATGCAACCGTGACCATGAGCGACCTCTGGTGGGTTTTGAGTTCCACCAGACGCAGAACCAAGATCAATGGTCCTCGAGTTGATATTTTGATTATTAGGTAAATGGTTAGTAAATACAATTGGGACCTATGCTATAAACTTTGAGGCATCCTCCATACGAGGGCACAAGTGAGTGAGGTGATCGTCCTTACACAGCTTATAAGGAAGCTTCACCTTACGCTTAGGATTCTTGTCCCCCCAATCATTATTCGTGTTCTTGTCATTATTATTACAATTTTCATTTTTATTCCCACCCTTATGATTATTTTTTCCTTTCTTTTTATTCCTTCCAGGTTGCTGGTTGCCTTTCAGGTTCAACATTTGCACGAAGAGTAGACTCACCGATTGGGTAGGTTGAGACAAAGCCGTAGCTTGTCCTGGTGCAAGATGGTTAATTGATAACTGGATCACTGTCACATACCCCAATTTTGTAAAATAATGTTAATTGTTTTAATTATATTCCTGAGACATTATGTTAAATTTAATGCTAAGTAGGAACTGATGACTCAACAGAGTCAACAGAAGTGGAATGTAATTCATAATATTTTATTAATAATAAATAAATTGTGGAGACAACAGCATGGGAGAGCTGTTAAAAAGAGGTTACTGGTCAAACTGGTGGATGGAACTAGGTGGAGGGAAAAAGACAAGTGGCAACATCCTCAAACACTTCCTAAGTTGCAGGTGGCAACTTCCCTATATTTGGGGTCATGATCCCCCAAGAAAGTGGGATCAGAGCAGGTGGCTCATTAAATGACAACTAACCCAAAAAGACCTAGGCAATCTTTTAAAAGTACCCAATGAATAGAGCTGAGGTTGCTCAGATATTTTCCAGAGAAGAAACATTCAGGTGGAATGCTATTCAGGAAATTCATTTGGGAAAAAAGGGAAAAACAGTAAGGAAGTTGTTCTGAGGGGATTGCTGTAGTAACTTGGTTTATTACAGCTTGTTAGCTGGGAGAACTTACTGATAAGTTCTGGATTAATACTGAGTTTGAAGATTAGTATCTGACCATTGCTGCACCTAGTTCCATCCAGGGAGACCAGAGCAAGCTCGGGGGTCCTGAGGAGTCGCTGTTTGAGCACTCTCCAGGAGTTGGTAGGGAGGAATGGCCTCCCATTGCTGTTGTTGTCCAAAGTCCAAGCAGGTTCTGTCACTTAACTATCTTTGTTTTTAAAAATCATGAATGGTTGAATGTTATGTTTGTAGCTTATGATAGAATATTTATTTGTTTTAATGATGTAGATGTTTTCAGTTTATCAGTAATAGAATCAATGGATAATAATTAAGAACCCACTGTGTTTTTCCACATCTGGGCTTGCCAGACCATACTCTAGCACAGGGGTAAAATTTAAATAAGGATAGCATGATGAGATTGCAGAATAGTAGATTGTTTCCTTACCTATTTTCAGAAAAGATGTTTTACTGACAGTTGTATGAGTTTATAGTTAAAACTATTTTTAATTCTTGTACATTATTTTATATTTCAGAAATTCTATTATTTGTAAAGAACGAATAGAAGAGTAGGAGTAAATGGATGTATCTACTGTTACCCCTTACAATTTCTTCTTCCAGATTAGAATAGCTTTACTACTTTATGTCTAATATTAAACTGAAAATAGGGATAGTTACATAATGAATAAATACTACTGTCAACCAATCTGGTTTAGATTTTATGTATTGTTGTAATGTAATCAGTTTCATTATTTCCTTTCTTCTTGTTAGTCGAATCCCTAACATTATCTAGAATGGCTAACCTATCTTATATAAATTATAAAGGCATGCTATTATATATAATTATACAAGATAGATCATAAGAAGTGTTATTTTATTTTTTTATAAATATCCTAACTCCACAGACAAAGTAAATATTAATAGAACTCTGTAAACTAATTGCATAATAGCACAGGAAATAAACAGCAGAGTACTATCTTTTTATGTGCTATAAAATAAACAAAGGATAAACATATGGAGATTCTAATACTCTCAATAAAAACAAGATTATTATTTTATAATAATAATATACTTTTTAGGTCATATAGAAATATTATTTAAAACTTAAGGTAATGTCCTTATTGTTTTAATTACAATCCTGAGCTAAATATACTTTCTGTACTACAAGGTAACTTGACAATACCCATAAACATCGTTAAAATAAATTAAAAACAAAATATAAAGAACCTATATAACTGAAGGGTATAAACCCTATTTATCACTTAACAATTTATACATAACAAGTAAGTCAATGTATAACTCAGGTACAGAAACCATGTTAATAACTTCATAAAAGAAAGTATCTATAGGAACAACCAAGTGCATAAACAATAGTAAGTAAATGGCAGAATAGTAGAATGCTTGACTATCGAGCTTAATCCTTATTGTATTTACTTAATTAATAACCCCAACAGTTACAAAAAGAGCTTTACAATTTAACAAAGAATTTTAGAAGAAGAGGCCGTATTTATTCTCGTACTGTCAAATTAGGGTTTAACCCTATAAATCCAACTTATGCAAGTAAAACAACAACTGTGAATATAAGATGATATTTCACTTACAGCTGTATTATAAATTAACAAAATAAGGCTGTCATAAGCCTGTTTCTTAATTTTTTTTTTACACAGTTCATGAGTTAAAAATGTATGTGGTAATACAAACCAAGAGTTACGGAAAAGAAAAGAAAGACAGTAAAATATCTTATATTATAGACTTGGGGTGAAAACCCTATACATTCAAAACTTACAGTAAAGGTAAGAAGTCGAGGTCGTAACCTCTTTTCACAGTTGAGCCCACAACCTAGATTTTTACACAGCATTAATTCATAAAAGGAAAGCTAATATTTACAACCTCGGCCTAAGCCGGAACACCCTTGCACAACGTAGGGGTTTCTTCTACTAATCCAAGTGACCAACAGTATAACAAGATAAAACTGAAGCTGTAAGGGTTCAGGCTTTATTATGCCAACCCTCGAAAGTTTCGAAGAAACCCCACAAGGAGAAAGAGCCATGGTGTAACCAGGCTTACCAGGACTTGCGGCTGCTGCCCAAATATTTATACCAAAGGCCGCGCACGAAGGAGAGCAAAGAACCTGTAATCACAAAGGAAAAAACTTGTTATTAGAACTCTGTAACCTGAAATAAAAGCTTGAGGTTAAGAATGAACAGTCAAAGCAAAGAAGGAAGTTCATTACTCATACCTGTTCCTTTCGAGAAGACACAAACACTAGTAATAACATCACGACCATCAGCGTAAGGAGGTAACCCTACTGCAAGGAAGGAAAGGAAGATTAACTCACAGCCTTACACAAATTGCAAATACAGCAGGATAAACCATCGAGCCTTACGGAGGGAGGTGATTATCACAGACAAGGGTTCAGTTCATTATAGTATGGCAGAGGAAAGCATGAGGGAAGAACGACCAATTGAATACCAACAGCAACGTAGGGAACGAGCCACAACAAGAGGACAAGCTGGAGGACACCGTTGCAGAGGAGAGGCAACGCAGGGGTGCACCAGCACCATCGCGAAGAGACAAGAACCGAAGGAGAAGGAGATAATGAAGGTTAGGGTTTATCGAACAACTCTTATAATAACGTAGCACATGGCTGTGGTAATGCCACGATGGCCAGTAAACCTTTTAACGAGCAGTGGGTTTTGGTGTATAGTTATAACCAACATCTCACTGGAAGAATGATTCCCAATCATTCTTTTTAATCAAAGGTTATCCATAGTCCTCGTGCGAGATCCATCAACCCTTACGCTGCATGCAAACGATAAAGTATTCATTATTTTCAACCCTAAAATTTGTAATCATCGAAATCATGATAAACCTTATGACGACTCCTCAACATATAAAGTTTAGTGTTTTGGAAAGTATTCCTTAATATGGAATTTTAACCATTGTTTATCCTAGAACATATACATATGGAGGGTTGTAAACGTTATTTAATAATATATAAGAGAAAAAGGGAACTAATAGTTTACCTTGGTGCTATTCTTATATAAACCTTTTTCTCTATATTATATAGTGCCATAGCTCATAAAGGAAGTATAGGGGATAATGGTATAAAGACTAAAGAATTTAATAATTCAAGTTAGGTGATCAATTGGTCATAATTTTGGTTTTACTCCTGACCTTAAGATCACCCCTTGCATTTAAATAACAACGTTATCACTAGGGTAAAAATCATTTTTGGAACAATAGTCTTTTTGTCTAAATTCAAGCTCAAAGGTTATGATAGTATCATAGAGTCATTAAATGATTTTTAGCTTTAGTAAGCTAACTTCCTTTATTTGATAGTATAGTTTAGAAGATCTTAAAGGAGGATATTAAAGTAGAAGGCCATGGCATAGGTCCTTTTTATTCATAAATACTTAAATGATTTATTTACAGTAATTAAAATAGTAACATTTAGTACAAAGTTAAAAAAAGAAAAGAGAGTAGTAATTACTAAGTGGAGACGATATTTACTTAAGGTAATATCCTCATTAATAAGTTAGGACTTGGAAAAGATAGGCCACACCTTCACAGTAATACATAAAAACCCCTATCAGTTTTCACTTGACTTTGTAATGTAATTGTTTACGAATGAATTAATATTCTAGATTTCATAAAACTGCATCTCTTACTCTGATTTAAAGAGTCAGTAAGATACTTTTTATAAATTACAACTGTAATAGAAATGGAGAAGTTCCATAATCAACAAGAACATAAATTACTTCTGCAAGAAAGGAGCCAGTTTGAATATACCTTAACAAATGTTGGAATAGTTTAACTCTTATTTTCTTACTGAGCTTTTTCTCTTACGACAAACTTATATTAAATACTTTAGAATTGCGAAAAGCAGCACCACAATCTCTCACTTGTAGTCTGCAAGAACATGAAACTTTCTGCATTAGCTCGAAAGCTAAGCCCAGTTTTGCATGACAGTCTCACCTTGTGGACGAAAAGAAAACAAAGTTAGTAAATTGAAAAGAATTGTTCTATTGCTAAACTTAACCAACAGAAAATTTCAGTTAAGGAATGCGATAATTTATGACTAATTAAATTATTAGTTAAACTGCATTTACGTTAATGATATGCAAATTTAAAAATTTAAAAATTTTCAGAAAAAATGGGGTATTGACAATCACTTCTTTCATAATCGAGTCTGCAGGTTTGGTACTTGTCGAGCCACTAATACCATCAGCATGTGGCCTACGTTTTATCTTGGGGTCAAAATTGGATCTTGGAGCATTTGGGATAATTTCATACAAGAGTCCAGATTGAGCATAGATCATATACAACTCTTGATCCCTAAAAATAGCTTGGTCCTCATTTTGAACTTCGGATGTAGAAACATCCTTCGCGATGTAAGGTAACAATGAATTGAGGAACCACTCTATAAGAAACTTTGGTGGTATAAAGGTTTTAATTAATCGTTTCCGTCTATGCCACTCTTGAATATGATCAGAAATATGCGTGGCTTTGTCTTGTCAGAAGGTCGACAAGATTTCATTGCCGACGTCGTAACATATGGGTAGATAGAAATGATTAAGAAAAGTCATGGCAAGGTCATCAAACGTATTATAGGTCCCCCTCGGTAACTCTATTACCATTTCACCACAGGACCTATGAGGGTGCATTGAAATAGCCTCAAACGAATGGAATCATCGTGTAAGGAATTAGAAGAGCACAAAAGCTAGAAGGTCGTGACATGCTCACCAAGATATTCACCAGCCTTACCTTCAAACTTGGGAATGTCCGAACGAAGCTTGGTAGGGACTGTCGGCCATGCCGGATTATGAAACACAGGATCATTCGTCAATCTCGACAAATCAAGTAGGTTCAAGGTCGCAAGGAAAGGGATCCTAGGTTGAGTCGGTTGATGCCATGCTCCCTGGTAGGACTGATTCATATAAGGTTGATTTCTATACACACCATGGCCTTGGCCAGTGGGATAATAACATCCTCCCATTTGACCCATGAAGGGATGCATGGAAGCATTGTGATGCGAAGTACCTTGATTATGAGGTGCTACAAAGCCATAATTAGAAGAGTAAGCTGGTTGTTGATACTCATACCCATATGGTTGTTATTTTTGTTCATACTATAGCCCATAAGAATTTCCATGGGAAGCTCCATAAGTTGTACCATGAGATGTTCCATGGGATGATCCATAAGGTGCCCCATGAGATGGTCCATAGTTAGGTATATGGGAAGCTCCATGAGCTGGACCATGAGATGATCCATGAGGTATTCCATGAGATGATCCAGAAATAGGTAAATGACCTACTGACGCAACAGGAGGAACTTGGATTTGTGATACTACAGTGTTAACAGTCGTAGGACGAACATGGATTGAATTTGAATTCCGACGCGAAGGACCACTAGAGTTAGGAAGAGGATGTGTAAAAAAAGCATTCGAAGGAACAGGTTGAGAAGACGATGGAATATGTGAAGGAATGTATCTTGTACCCCCAATATTCACATGTCTCGGCTGAGGTCCCCAAGGAGGAACACTAGCGCTAGGTCTAGGTTGTGTTTGTGAAGGAATTGCCACTGCAGGAGTGGATGGCACAATTTGACTACTATGAAAAAACCTCTTCGTATGGAATGGAATGGAAGTGCCCCCAGGCACAGTACAAGGGTCACCAACCAGTTTGACGTGAGGTGTCGGACAGGGATTGAGAATATCAGGCATGCCATATCTAATGTGGCCAGTGCCGGTGGGTTCATGGCAAGTCTCTTCACCCAGATAGTATAATCAATACTGGGGGTCGGAGCTAATGTAATCAAGAAACTGTGATAAATCATCTTGTGACGATCCAGTCCCATCAAGACAAGACTTAGGCGGAGTTCCATATGTTCTTAAAGGATCAACTTCCATCGCCGGAGGTAGGGAAGGTGGAAGCTTCAGGACCTCGGGCTCATGATGACTCATGGTGAGATCTCTATGTGAATCAATGTGATGACTAGTCAGCCCGGACTGTCTAGCTCTCTCTCCCAAGGGAGGAGGAGACGTAGAAGGTTGAAGAACTGCTAAACGATGAGAGCGACGGGGAGCCACACTCGGATCCACAATGAGTCAACAAAGAGAAAATACTCGATCTATCTATGCAACCCTGAGTAGACTAGTGTGCACAGAGAATACACCTAAGAAAATCTAAATCCAAAAAATAAGCAAACCAAGGGTAAGATAAGTGAGCTCCCAAATGAAGCAGGTATGTCTCACCTAGGAGAGGCTTGAGACTCCCATACACAACAAGCGGAGGTTCGTAACCAATTATAGTGTCCCTTAGCTTCAACGCATATAGAGACTAAGCCGTCTGACCCCTACCTGGCCAGGACACCTGCAGAATAACCTCTGCAAATACCCCCTCGATAACCTAGGTAAGGAAACTAAGGTCAAATCAATATAACCAATGTGCAGGCGGACAGTCACAGACGGGATTGACCGTATTGGCAGGGTAGCAAATCCTGAAGCATGAATGCACAACTGGTACCTCAGGGGTGCACCAGCTAATACCTCAAATGCCCCTAGATATGAATACAATCCTGGAAATTTCTCTGGTGCTCACAAAAAGTAACCAAGGGTCATCCCAGTCACAATCGCGTGCACTGTCTTGTGCTTAACTCCCATGTAAGAGGAGTGTCTTGAGAAACACTAATTATACCAAGGGTTTCACACTCTCACCTGGATAGACACCTAATTTTTTTTGTTTAGTGGTCTTGGAGAATTAAGTTACAATGAACTATTCCAAGACCCTAAAACCTAATCTTATTGATGCACCCTAGGAACGAAACGAGTGTAATTCATTTTATTAAGTGTTGATTTTATCTAGCTGTTATACTCAAAGGGTAATGGTCATGCAACTTATGGTGTTATGACACAACATGAAGCAAAATGCACACCTAACAATCAATGCAAATGCACTGTGTAGAATGAAAAACAGGGTATGCTACTACGTGAAGTGCAAAATTTTTCCTTCAAATGTAAGTGCAGTCATTCCTATATGAAAATATGACTAAGATTCACCAAGCAAACCTAATGCAAGTGTCATGCTAATGCAAAATGCAAGCAATGCATAACTATGCAAAAAGCAAAATATTTTTGTATTTTTGAATTAAATGAGATATAAAAGCAAAAAAGAGGACTCTACAACCCTCAGACTCTGCAACCACTCACAAACAACAGCTAAGCAAAGCACCAAGGTAAAAGAGACCTAATGCACTAATCTCAAAACAAAAAGTTAGAAAATGAATGACAAGAACATTTCTAAAAATCAAATTAAAAACAGTCTCTGGTCAGAAACAAAGGGTTTAAACAAACTCCAGAAGCATCCAAGAAGACTCAACAATCATCCAAAATCACCCAGCAACACTTAATCCTCCCACTAAAGCTAAAAATCAAGGCATACGCGACTGTTCTCAATTAACCTATGTACATACGCGACTGTTCGAGGAAAACCCACGTGTATACATGACTGTGAAAGCTAAACCCGCATACAGGAAGAAAAAGAGAGAAAAATAAGGTAAACCGACAAGCTAAGACAAAATTTACTCCTTCAGGACCCTATTGGGAAAACATGCTCCCAAACCCGACACAGAAACAGAGAAATCAGAGCAATTCAAGTATATTGAATACCAAAAAATCCCCAAAAAGAAACAACTAGGAATCTCCCCAGTATGGTTGCCAATTTTGTTATGGAGAGAAACTTCCTATGTCTTGGGGTGTACCACAACAGACAGATAGACCGCATAAATCAATCCCTTTTCAATATGCAAGAGAAACAAAACATCTAACACTAAAGGATCTCGAATCATACCTTATTCCGGACGGTTGAAGTAGATCCCCGTTGAGCTTTTTCCAATCCTGCTTGCGCTAGCAATTTGCTCTCAACAACAACAAACAAGACAAGCATGCTATATAATATGGTGTTAGATCTACTCTAGCATATATAATCAACAATGTATAAGCAATTAAACATATCCATGGATTCAATATTCATTCAAATGCACATTATTGGATAGGAAAAGATATTTCTATTAATCAAATCAGAGATTACACAAGTGACAACCTCTGTTTGCACGTCCGCAAACCGGAGAAACTGAGTCCTCCACCTGGGCCTCCACCACCTCAATCCTCCATCTCTCGATAGCAAGCTCACAAGAAAAGGCAAGATGGGAAGAACACAAAGTGCTCCAAAGGGACAAAGGGATGCATACTCAAGTATAAGCAATCTATAGCAACAATGGCCTATAGTTTCCTTGCTCTTTAATTTGTCCTCTTCAATGTATCCAAGGGGTTCCTTATATAGCACTCCAAAGGGGTAATGGAGGGTCAAATATGAGTGATCTCGAGGCATATGGAAGGCCAAGAGTCAAGTGGTTCGGACACACATCAAGGAAAACTCCAAAAATATTTGGACTTATGCACACATCCCGATGTACGCGGGTTTGAGGTCAATTCCGCGTATACACGCGAGTATGGAATAAAAAGTTGTGTACAACAATAAATAGGTGTTTTTAGGGATGAACTTGGAAACATCAAAGTATAATATTAGTCCATAGAGTCCAAATATTCTGCAGAGGGATAGGGAAGGCCATGAATATGTGATCAACCATGTGTGGTAAAATCAGTTGTAACACTAGTAAATGTCTTGAAGTGGAAGAAGTCTTTATATATATATATATATATATATATATTGAAACTCAAATGTTTATTTCGTTAAATGTTTTTCCATATTAAAA
Source organism: Pseudotsuga menziesii (assembly GCA_001517045.1). Taxonomy (NCBI): domain Eukaryota; kingdom Viridiplantae; phylum Streptophyta; class Pinopsida; order Pinales; family Pinaceae; genus Pseudotsuga; species Pseudotsuga menziesii. Next base: position 81,943 of record LPNX010357071.1, read on the forward strand.
ATTACTTCTTTGAGAAATGATAAAAGTTCCATTTTAAAACCTAAACAAAATGTAAAGTAACTCATTTAAGAGAAAATATATAATACAAATTTGAAATTGATTTTAATACATATGCATATATAATTGTTTTAAATTATTTTAATTGTATTTAAAATAATTAAATACACAACTATGATAGAGATCTCACCGTATAAATAATTGTGTTCTTTTATATGTCTATTTATAAGTCACCATGATCGAAATGTTAAATTTATCACATTGATAATCTTATATCATATATGATACGTAGAACTGACCGTTAAAAATAATATTGCAAAATTTACCGTAAAATAAAATAGAAATGGTTGTTGAGAAATAAAAAGAAGTATTTGTATATATGTTTTGAGTTACTATAGTATTTTTATTTAATTGTTAATTTTGAATTACATGGAGTTAAATGAGATTATCATTATTTTTTATGTTAAATAATTGTATTAAACATAACTTTTAAACTAAACAATTGTATTAAACATGAAATATATATAATTTTAGTTAGCTAATCAATCAAATGGGAAATTCTACCAAAATGAAAGTAAGAGGTCATTCTTAAGATTGTCATAGCTTTGTAGTAAGTGTTATTGAAAGAGTATAATCTTTCTAATTTTGTCTTTTTCATAATTGCATTGAATACTATAAAACCTTAGAAAACTAAAACAAATGAAATCCAAATGGGAAATTCTACCAAAATGAAAGTAAGAGGTCATCCTTAAGATTGCCATGTCTTTGTAGTAAGTGTTTTTGAAAGATTATAATCTTCCTAATTTTATCTTTTTCGTAGTTGTATTGACTACTATAAAACCTTAAGATAATTAGAACAAATGAAACTAGCAAAACAAGCTTGAAAATTATTAAAATTAAGGAAAATGCTAATTATTGTCAAAGATTGAGATGAAAGGGACCTCTTGAGATAAGGATGGAGAATTTTTCTCAACTTTGACCATCTTCTCTACAAACTCGAATTCTGTAGGGATTTTAAAATCAGAATTATTTTAGCATTCATCCTTCTCATTTGATCTTTAAGTTCATCCATTTGCAGAAGAATTTATTTGTGTTCCTACATGTGATACAAGACTACCCTCCCTAGCAAAGTTTCCAAATGTCATTACAACCAGACTAACTAAAAATATTTGGTGTCTCTAGTCCTTAACTTCCCAACATCAGAAATCCAAGCCTACATTTCCTAATTCATATCGTCCTCATCCATCTCTTCTTCTTCTTCTTTAACCCATACTTTGCCCCTCTAAATTTCCTTCTGAATACTTATCAAAGTGTTATGATGGTATCATGGGGTCGAGGCCTGCACTTCTTGCATAAATCTCAACTAGTAACTAAACCCATGTCCTTGTCAACCATTACGTTCCTTGCAGCCTCTCGTCTTGTTGACCATGATGCCTATTTTATTTTTCCTATGAGTGCCATAGAAAATTAAGAGAAGCATAGGGGCTCTCCACGAGTTACCAGAATTACGCTTAACCTTGTTGCAATTGGCCTTTGCAAAGATGAATTCCTTACCACACAAACCACTTAAAAAATGCAAAATGAAGAAGGAAAATGCAAAGCCAAGATTTTTTTTAAAAATTATCTATTTAACCATACCTAAAAGCCACTCTTTCTTCCCATATTTAATTTCCATATAAAGAATTAAACCCTACCTATAAGCAACTCTTCCTTCCAATATTTAATTTTCAAGTAAAAATTTAGACATCACTGTTCTCTCATGCATTCAACATGGCTATCATGGTCCATATCTATTGATCTACCATACCATACCATACCATTCACCCCCTCTTGACCTTCGCTAGTGTTCATAGCATTGTACCTATCATGTCAAAGTGAAGACTCATGATGTGCAAGCCTCCACAAAGCAAACAAGGTGAGATCCACTTCCATTTAACATTATTCATCAAGACTCATGATGTGCTAGCCTCCACAGAGCAAAGGAGGTGAAATCCACTTCCATTTAACATTATTCATCAAGTTGAAGGATTATCAGGTGTAATCCTGACCTGGGTTTGTCCTCTCGTGAGTACTCCAAGTGGTGAGTGTAGGAGGGCCTTCAACATCTTCCGACTATGGCCCTTCCTACACCTCTTTCCCACACAGGAGTACCCAAATCACGGGAGATCAGCATCAATTTAAATTCATATTATATAATTTCTATACCTTAATAATTTATTATGAGTTTTGAGTTATAAATAACTTCAATCAATTTGAAATGATAAAAAATATTTACATATCAATTGCTTTAATTTTTAAAAAATTAAAAATTAAAAAAAAATATTAAGTATGGGATAAGGAAAGTTTAAATTACCATTTTATTATGCTAAACCCATCCATAAATATGAAAAGAATTAGTTATAATTCTACTCTTTTGTTGGAAACTTTGCTATGTAGCTTTGACCTTAGTTTTGGCCCATATTAAAAAGACTCAAATTATGTAATAGAAAAAATATAGTAAAAAGATAAAACTATGCTTACGTTATTCTGATAGGTTTAAGCTGGATTAAGTTATTTAAGTTGTGGCTACTAAACTGATAAACTATTTGAGCTCTACTCTAGACCATTTGCATCTTATTTCTAGCAAAAATTCAACCAAAATTATTGAAATCCTGGTTTTAGGTTGTTGGAATTGCAAAACAAACTGCTCCTAAAACATAATGCTGAATCTATTTCTGGTGTCAATATAATTCCAAAAATGAAATTACAACCTAAGCAATTTTGACATGCCCTCATTCAAACAAAAATAGCTTAAAAAAATACAAATAATCTAAAAATTAACTAACTCCCAAATAAACCACAACTTGCTGCAATACATTATAACATTTTTATTACTAAAACATCACAACTTCAAGATGACACCCATACATATAATTAAATCTGAACCAAAATTACTTTTTGTTATTTTTGGAAATTGTCAGTTACTTTACTTTTTAGTGGTCTTTACTTTCAAGTGGTTTATAAAGATTAAACAATTTAAAATTTTTGAGATTAAAATTTAAGGTGTCAAGATTACGCAATTCGCATGAAACATCAAAATCAAAATAATCTGAACGCTCTTTAATGAGAGCGTCACTCTGCCTGGCAGTGGCTATTACTGACGTATTTACATAGACAGTTACAGGACATCTTACTGGGAGATTTCAAATGCCACACTGGCTGGCATCGAAACTGCAACACAGTCTTATAAGGTGGAGTTTTGCACAGATTCTTATGATTAGCACAGCTCAGCCATGCCTCACCCATGAATCCGCGTCGTGAAAAAAACCGCGTAGCCCTCTCACAACGCGATTATTAAATAAAAAGACATATTTTCCAGGGATAGCAGCAAAGAGCCTTCTTATACTCTTTTCGCTCTACTGACAAGCCAGAACCATATATTGTTTGCAGTGCCTTACGTTTCTTCAGAGATTCAACTCATCTTATGAACAGATTAGCATCAACGAGCATCAGCGGAAAGGTACTGTAGAATATTAATTAACAGAATTGGGATTATGGGCAATTACATTTCCTGCATTTCATCCAAGGTTCCGTACTCCTATGTTGTGAAAGTTGTAGGGCTGTATGGCAAAGTTCAGGAGTTCGAGAACCCGATGAAAGCAGCAGAGCTGATGCTCGATAATCCCGGGCATTTTCTCTGTCATTCCACCGCCATACAAACAGGGCGGCGAATCTCAGCGCTTTCAGCAGATGAGGAGCTAGAATTAGGTCAACTCTATTTCCTGCTTCCCATGCATAAGCTCCACTCGCAGATCTCGCCTTCGGAGATGGCTTCCCTCGCGTTTAAAGCCGATTCGGCTCTTCACAAGTCAACTTCGAATTCTGTGAGCCTCGCCAGAATCCTTCCTGTGCTCAGCGATTTCTGTGCGTGTTCACCTTACAGAGACTTGGCCGTGGATGATGTGATTGATCAAGAGATTGATGACAGTGTGAAAGAAACGTCGCAGAGGGATCAGCACATTGTTTTTGTGCCTAAATTGCGAGTGGAGGATGCAGAAGATTTTGGGGAGGTGAGGGGATTAAGTATGAGAACCATGAGCTGGAAGCCTGCGTTGGAGACAATAAGTGAGACGCCCAGGCCTGCTTTGTCAATTAACCCTGATCTACCGAAGAAGGGAAAGCATTTGGTAAAGAGTTATTCTGCGCGTTCTCTGAGAATATAAAAGCAATACCTTTTGCACAAGCTTGATTGAATTACATGAATTTGTAATGTAAGTTCTATCTCTATAGGTTCTGTTGGTGGTTCAGATCTAGGTTCAATTATCATATCTGTAAATTTGGACTGGTCAATATTTGGAGTGGGTACTCTTTAGGAAAACTGGTCTGCTTTGTTGTATGGTAGTGTTCCAAAGTGTGCCATGAGCTGTAATAACTCCAATCCGCGATGCAAAAAGCGGTAGTGTATTAATCTAAGAAAATGCATTAAAACAAAATGCTTGTTCTCTCTCCTCGTTGAAATCAACAAATATTTACCATTCATTTGATTGGCAATTTTGAAATGTGGTGGTTTAGCTTGGTGTTTATTGGGTCTTCAAACTTTATGGTGAGGGGTTGAGTTTGTATTTTGGATAGATAGTTCTTACATTCAAATTAAGGCTGGCCTTGGCTCAGGTTTACTGCTACAATACTTACACTTAATGATCTACTCTAGCTTTACCTAAGCTATATACACTATATAGATTCTTGGTTGAAAAAGTAAATAAAATTATTTTGTATTACAACTTTGGATGGTGTGTGGAGGGTTTTATGGTTGATTAAATAGATTTCTAAATTCTATTTTTTAACAGCCCTATTTATAGTATCAGCTTTGAAGTTGGTGTGATAGATTTTACTTTGATTGACAATTCTTGAATATGCTTTGACTTAATTATAATAAATAATCAAAACAAAAGATATTATATTTAAATAAAAATTAAAAATGATTAGCATTTTTTAGGAATTATTTTTAAAAAAATACATGAATAATTTATAATAATAAGCATGTTCTTATTTTGCAGTTTATAACAATAAGGATGTCTCTGTTTTCAGTTAATTATAATTTATAATAATAATAATATTGTTTTTTTAAACACCAGCCATTTATAACAATAAGGATGTTTATTTTTAGTTAATAATAATTAGAAAGTTTTGATTTTTTTAGTTTTTTTTTTTTTAAAGTTTGGAAAACTCTATAATATAATAGGTAAAGTTATAAGTATAGTTTTATTGTTGTACAATTATATCATCAAAATTAAATTTGAAGTTATAACTATGTCAAGTAGTATGCTTTTAAATAACATTTAATCTTAGTTTTATATATCAGATTATTACGTTGTTATTTAATGTTTTTTGGTTTGTCTTTTGTTTATGCTATGAGATAAGTTAAATAATTCTTTAGTATTAAGAAATAGTAATAAATTGAACTAAGATACAATAATTAAAAAATATACATGACCTACCATTCAATTGTGGGTTTAATAGGCAACAACACATAATAGGCAACAACACATAATGGGTTTAATAGGCAACAACACATAATTGTACATACACTTACAATACCTTATGAAAGGAAAAAAAACCATATTTGTACTACAATAAAAATAAATGCATAAGCCAATTAAACACTAATACATATCCATAGAAAATCCAATCCAATCTCATCCAAATTTTGTTAGAACTACTAAGATTGTAAAATATGATCATGGCAATATGAAATTTCTCAATAAAAAGCAACATAATATGTCCAAAATCCACTAACCACTTATATGAGTAAATTTATACTCCAATGGCATATTATAAATAAGATGATTAAAAGGATCATATAAAAGTTGATGGCCCAAATAAAATTTGCAATGAGATCTCTAGTTCCAAGTGTCATTTTAAGAAAACTAGCCCACAATAACAAGGTATCAATTCAGTATCAAATCAAGTCAGGTCTTAGGTAACACAATCAATGAGGAAGAACTTTGTACACCTAGACTAGAGCCACCAACAAAATATATTCAATTGTGATGACCAAGCAACACACTTAAGTGCCATTAGATTATTTAAACTAGCCCACTAAAGTAATGAATTTCTAATTAACACTATTATAAAATTCTATCCATAACTACATCTAAAAATACTCATAAAACATTATTCACAACCATGATTACCTTCTAACAAATCAAAATCATAAGAAAAGAAACATACTCACCTCTTAAAAAAGAAAAGAATCTTTACACTATAAAACTATAACACATTCTTAAAAAATTTCAGTTTTAAATAAAATGGAGATAAATTCTTATATCATGAAATTGAATTTCAATATACAAAATGACTATATAAATTAATACCCATATAATTGATTAAAAATTACAATTATTTTTCCTAAAATACAAAACACATTTAAAAAAAAATGTTTTAAATAAAAGCTAAATAAGTTCTTAGATTATAAAGTTGAATTTCAATATACAAAATCCCCATTTAAAATGTACAACCGTTATTTAATTGATTAAAAAATATAATTGTTTTTCCTTAAAATAAAAGAAAAAGACATTTGTAAAAAAAAAAATCAACTAACTAAACAATTTAACTAATAAATCAAACATCATAAATTTGCATACCATCATCTAACAATCATGGAGGTGAATTTGAATATATTTCATCATTCGTTGACGTATTAATAATTTTCGAATCCATACATACAAAGGATAACAAGTAACAATCATGGAGATAAATTTGAGTATATTTCATCTTTCGTTGATATATTATTAATTTTCAAATCTAGCCAATCTAAATTCGTTTTTTAGATACGTCCTCATTTATTACGATCGTGCGCATACAATTTTAATTAAATAATAAAAAATCTATTTTAATAGATACGTCTTAATTTATTAAATGCTTGGACATACAATTTTAATTAAATAATTAAGAAACTATTGGTTTGTATTGCACTGTGCAAAAGTAACACAGTTCTCCTAGTAGTCAAGACAATCTAACATTGCTATGAAAGTAGCACATGAGTAGACTCCTTAGACTATAAAAGGTGTTAAATGACACAACAATGTAACTAAAACAACATCCCATGTAACATAATAAATAAATCCGAAGTATTAATATTTTAAATGGCATCTTTTGTAATGTTTTGAAGGCGAATCTTAGTATATATAATTATTTCTATAAATACTAGCTCACACTTACATAGTTTGTGGTTGGATAAGGTCGATAAGGATCAAATGGTCGAGAGATAGTTATGAAATGGAAGGCAATTTATAAATATTTTTTTATTCATCATATTCTTCTAGTTAAAGGGGTTCAAGTGTCAGTTATCCATACCTAGCTACATGTTATCATCGACATTCTTCCAATTATCCATTTATCAACTATCAGTTATGTTTATATTCTTTTTCTTTTTATCTCACATTCGTTTAGTTATCTACCATGAGCTATTGTTAATGTATTCATTAGCTATGAGTTATCCATGCATTGCTACCAGTTATCCATTCATGAGCTAGCTACCAGTTATTTTTTATATTCCTTTTTTTATAATTGTTATTTCGAATTTTGAACGGCTGCCATAGAATCAATCTTGGAAGTACACTTGTCTCATCCTCGTCTGTAGATGAAAAAAAATAGGTCATAGTCCACCCCAAATCTTGAATAAAAACGTCTATGGATGGAATTATTAATAGAGGAGTTAAAGGTAAATTAATATAAAAAAATGAAAATTAGAAAGTAAGATTTTATATGCTCTAGATGGAAAACATCAGTAAAAATGATATCAACCATACCAACATTAATCTTGTAACTAAAACAATATATTGCATGTCCAATAACATGTATGACAATTTTCCACTTGTTTTCCATGTTTACTAAGTGTCTCCCGTGTCTTATTTGTGGTATCTCAACTACATACACAATTCCAATTTAATGATAAAAAATGGAGGATATCAAAATAGAATCTATAAATTTTACACCCAAAGAAATATAAGACCCAATTTGAGAATACATAATCCCCATAATTATATATTAATAACAATCTAAACCTATCCATAAAATATTGAAAAACCCTTACAAACAAATCCATATTAACAATGGTATATATACATGCAAAAATCAAAATCTCTTCATACTATAAATAATTAAACACTAAAAAAATTCACTATAAATAAGTAAACACTAAAACTTTCACTATGATATCCATTCAAATTGGTACTAAGATTCCCAACCTCAAATGACTAACTTTAATGAGTGAATTGAAAGGAACAATAAAGAGGAATAGGGTGCTCAACCAAATAACTTGTGTGATGTTTCATCCATCCAAAAACAAATTCCTAGTAGTTTCCCCTTAGTAGATAAAGGGGAAATTAGGGTAAGTTCCTACTACATAGGGACAACAACCATAGGCCCTCAAATGTATTTAGGGTTTCCTATAACAGTAAATTCACATGATCCCTACTTGCAAGGGTCTTAATATTTAGAAAATCAAATTGATTAGCAAGTGCCCACTACCTCTTGTCAATCAATGACTAATGTATGGTGCCCAAGAGCCATTAAGTGTTCATGTTGCATGACAACAACCCAACACCTTATAGAAGAGAAGTCAGGGAATGATAATCAATAGTTGAAACCTAAAGCACACAACAACATTAAAGAGTCTAACAAGAATGTAGTGCATAATCTCTTGCAAACAAGGTAAACCAATGCATCCTCTTCAAATTTTATGAGTTGGAGAAGCTCTATGATGACATTCAACAATTATGAGAAATGGACAACTAAGGAAGAACATGTTTCTTGGAGAATCATGATAGATATAACACAAAGATGAGAGTGCAATGACAAAGCAAGAATTTTGGGGTTTCTTTAACAATGCTAAGGAACAACAACAACAACAACCAAATTGGGAAGGGAAATATCATTGAGGTTGAGAAAAGTACACCAACTAGGAAGATATTTCTACCTATTTCCTATCAATAAAAAGAAATATATGTGCAACAATCCTCAAGTGTTGCACACGTGTTGCAACTGTTTGACCACATTCATACACTCTACCAAAAGAAGTGAAGTTGGGCAACGACAATCCACACTTGAAAACATGAGGGGCATAACATCCTCAAAGCATTGACTAGCATAGAGGGTATGACCTCTTGCTAACAAGCAACTTACGCCCTACCACCATCATTCACGTAATGGAGAATTTCTACTATGATATTCAATGATTTCAAGAAATCAAGAAGTTGAGGAATGAAATTCCCCACTACTTCTAGAATCAGAGCAAAGTGCATGAAAAACAGACCACATGGTGTAGAGAGAACTAACTTTGGAATTTTGTATACTGCCAATGCAAAACAACAACAACCATCAAAGGTATGACAAGAGAACTAAAGTTCATAACATAACACTAACTGGAAGGTCTCACTACCTATTGATGATTAATGGCTATTTAGAAAATTCCCAATAATCCTAAAGTGATGCAATCACACAAAAAAAAATGTTTGTCTATGAGTGGAGAAGTTGGGTAGTGACAATCCACGCTTGAAGACTTGAGTGACATGACATCTTCAAAGCATAGATAGGCATAGAGGGTGTGAACCGTTGTAAAAAATAAACTAATTCACCACCACCAACATTCATGTAGTGGATAAGTTATACCATGGCATTTCATATTTCCTTGAAAAGGATAATCCAATCATTAGCCGTCAACACTTCTTGTAGAGTAAAGGTGGAGAGAAGGCAGGTAAGAGAAATTAGTTGGGGGGAGCAATAATTTGGGGTTTTTGAAACCACAAAGGTAAAAAATGAACGACAAACAAGGGAGCAGCATGAGCCCTAAGGTTTTGAAAGAAACACCCATAAAAAAGATCCCATTATCTCTTGTTAATTTATCAATAATGGGTAATTCATAATAGCCTTCACGCACCGAAGTTGAGTGACAGTTCATTCAAACACTTTGCAAAAGTAGGGTAATTCAAGTAATGATAACCAACACAAGGCATAGTAGCCTCGAAGCACTATCAAATATCTAGGGTGTCACTCTCTTTTCAAAAATTGTTGATTCCACATATCCAACACTTACGTGATGAGGAGGTTCTATCATGAGACTCAATGCTTCCAAAAAAGCAGAAGCCCAACCATAACATTGAGATAGAGAGAAATGCTACAAAACTAGATAAGAAAAGCATGATGACTTGTGGGGAGCATGTTTCCTCTCAGCGATCAGTATACAACAAGTTATTCTAGTGGATTTAGAATTGACAAGATGACTTTTGAAATGTAAATGGCCAACTTCCCTAAGGGAATCATTGGAAACAATTAAGAGGACTATAATGGCACACCTAGTGGGTTACACCACATTTTCATTCATCCAATGATCACTCCCTAAAATTTAACCATCACAAAATATGGGCATATGAGACCCAAGATACCAGTCCCTAGAGAAAATTACCAAAGGAAGGTTTTCCTTTCCAATGATGAAGAAACATTATCTTTTAGATATAGCTAACTAGTGATGATCGATTCTTAAGACTGCATATTCCAATGGGTAATGATAGATGGTATTGATGTTTTGTCAAAAAACAATTCCAAAAGGCACTAACTGGAAATGGTTATGATACTTGAGTTCCAAATCAAAAGATAGAAGGAAATTTAAAAGGGACTAGAAACATTCTATATTATTCTATGCAATGCAAAATTGACAAAACTTGAGTTTAAAACGTGACATATTTTGCATAAAATAAAGCATGATCTATTTTCATTAATGATAAAGTACTAAAGATTAAGAGTACAACACTCTGGTGTTATTTGTTGAATACAAAGTCTTTGTAGTGAACCCAAGGGAGGTTTATTGTTCTCTTCTATTGCTCCACTCCAAGCTTGATGGTGTAGTATGGGATCCAATGGTAGAAAGAAGAGGACAATGTGTGGGAACTCACTCTCTGTAGGAAATTCAACCATATAAACCTTACTTATGGTATGATATGAGGTATATATGGAATGAGTGAATGAATATAAAGGTTTTATTTATAGAAGATGATATGAACATCTGTAGAACTATATACAATGTGAACACTCCATTTTTGTTGGTGAAGTAGTGGGATAGTGATAACTATTGGAGGCCAGATAAAAGGATATTTTTAATATTAATGGATTGGTAGTTTCTACTTTTAGTCACTACACCTTTTTGGAAGGTAAACAATATTGATGACTAATCAAATTATACTTCTGGGGACACTGTGTGGTTTTTGAGTATTTTAGTGCAATGGTCATCTGTATATTTTTAAGGGAATTTTGCGTAATGACTTTTAAGGTCAAACTTTATGCTTGGGTCGATATTTGGTCACAATACTAAGTTCATATGATGATAAAAATGGGGATTATAGTACTGAAATTAGTGTAAAGGGTGATGATGATCATGAGAAAGTGGGAGAGAAAAAATATGATATATAAATAGTTCCCCTCTAATGTATGAGGTTATGAGCACATCATATGGTGAAAATAAATCATGTGTTTTTGTCTCTCCAAAGGGAGAACATAAACATTTAAGAGAGGGTTATAAGTGGATGCAGAGAAATAATTCTTCCCCTAAAAGGGCCATGGAGACCCACTAAAAAAAAAACAACCAAAAGGGTAAGGTGTATATAATATCAAATGAAAGGGCCTGTGCAAGAAGATGAGGGACCTTTTTATGCACATTAGATGCAATAGAAACCTGAAAAATCAGGCATCCCTCAACTTACTTGGATTTTTTGAGATACTTATGCAAAATATCTTGCATTGAGTAAAAAACATAAAATGTAGGAAATTGAATCACCTTTCCGAATATATAACTTTTATGTATCGAAAATTTGCATAGCTATGTCAAATCTCATTTTTCCTAACAGGCACTTTTTATTTTTCAGGGAAATTATAAGGTATATGTTTTTGTGGGTGCAGCCTTTGAGGGCCTAAATGATCGAATCAAGCTACACAAATTGACATCCATGTAGAGAACCCATAGCACTAGTGCGGAATTATTTTTCGAAAATTAAATTAGTAATTTTATAATATTTTTATAATTGTCTAAGTGAGAAAACCTCGAAAATGGTACGTGTTTTGTGGGTGCAGCCTTTGAAGGTCTTAATGCAAAAATCATGAAATGGGGTTTTGATAGAACGTAAAGGTTAGTGTCTACTTGTGCAGCATACAATTTTTGTTTGAAGTGATCAAGAATTGAAAAAGTTATAGAAGAAACACTACCAGTGTGTTTTTTGAGTTGAGGAGTGATGACAGAAGATAAATAAGAAAAAAATAGAAAAAATTATGTATTCTTATTAAAATTTACATATTTAGAATCTGCAAAAAAAACCATATCTGTTTGTAAAATCTCATAAAAAATGGAGGTGTGCAGAACAATCAGACGAACCGTTAAACATGAGCATATTGAAAATATGGATATAATGCTGAATTTGCCATGGTTTATCATACTCCAAGGCACAGGCATGTTGAATCCGAAGCAAAGTGCAAAGCAGACACATAGGCATAGGAATTCCACGAAAGCATGGGTGGAGGCTCGGCCTTATCATTTGGAGGGAATAAAAATTTGAATTTACAAAACGCGTGCGCGATTTAACACTAAAAAACACGTGCGCGTTATGTTCATATAAATCGTGTGCGCGTTATTTCCATATAAAACGCGAGCGCATTATGTCCTTGTAAATCGCGTGCGCGATATGTGAAACAAAAAATATAGCGCCAACATATTTTTGACATAATGCTTGGGATCATAATGCTTCTATTCTTCAA
>LPNX010357082.1:7265-18530 GCA_001517045.1 Pseudotsuga menziesii
CGCTGGAAAAGGAAAAGTCGATTCCAAACCATGTGCATGAACTGGTGGCCTTTTTCAATTCCAAAGGCACATGATAATGGGTTCTTTTTCAATTCCAAAGTACGCAAGTCATATCCAAAACGCCGCCAACAGGCGGGATTCCCGCAAATTATTGCGAATCTGAATTTGCAGTCAGTCATTTTGGTTATCTGGTAATTTTAACATACGGTATTTAATCTGGGAGATCAAATTAATGTTGCTGTAATGGCAATATTGCCATTTTAAAATAGGGTATTCATTAAATTGAGGAGAGCAACTTAATATGGTTGAAATAGCAATTTTCAATAACAAATTTGATTAAAATTTGTCCAGAAAAGTTTTAGTTGTTTTTTTAATCTAAGAGCTGGGAGGCTAAGAAGTCTTGTATTCTGTTTTCCATTTATTTTAGTTATAATTTGATTTTTAAAATTTTCAGTTTAACTAAATTTTTTATTTTTTCTATTATATTAAATATTAAATTTTATGTTATTTATTTGAAATGGTATTGGACAATAATCTTTGATTGTGAAACAATGGTTTGTTTCAATTTGGTGATCAATCGAAAACCTACTTCTTAGAAATGATTGGTTTTTCAAGCTAAAAGTTTAATGGATTGACTTTAGAATATTTAGGTTTAGAATTGACATAGTTTAGTGGACATTGTTTTTATGTTGAGACATAATTTTGATGTCATGAACCCTCTCATCTTAAGCATGAACACATCGCTATAAAGTGACCATGTGATGGATACTTCTTTGACTTGAAGAGCCATGCTTCCCGAAAAGCATAAAATCTATATCCAAATTCCCCAGCAAAAATATGATATTAAATAACAAATCAAGCCTTGAAGTAAAGGTAAACTTTTAATACCATGTCTTTTGTCTTAGTTTCCATTATATCATAATGTCGTTATAATTTATCATATTATACAATAGAGAAAGTTGATAGGAGATAATAAAAAAAATTAAATTATCTGTCCAATATCCTCACAATCATATTACACAATGGAGAAAGTTAATAGGAGACAATTTTTTTAATTATTTTCTCAATATCATAACAATTATGGTGATAATATGGGTTGTTTATTTACTTTATTCAGATCATTTTTAACAGATATGATTGAATAACTTTATATATGAATGGATGATTTTTTTTATTAAAATTTAAATTCATGGGTTAGGGGAAAAACCAAGAAAGAGACTTGAACCAAGTCCTTAGCCATTTACTTTATTAACTTGCCCTAGTTTAAGAAAACTATCTCCTTGTCCAAGTCCAAATTGAAGAAAACTTCATGTAATCTAAGAAGTTTCTCCATACATATTTAACCTTCTCCATAGATTCATCCTTATCAATTATTTTTAACCTCTAAGTTTATCCTCCTTACTCGATTAGCTTTTTGTCATTTTAAATTGTGCCAATATTTTTTGTTCTCCTAAATCTACAGATTTAGGGAATTAATTGCACACTTACTAGGTTTTACACGTGGGGCCTTGGCCTTGATCTCCTCACCAGAAAAAAAAAAAGTACAATAACATTAAACCATTACAAAATATTTAGGCCATATAAGAGGGATTTTACACTCCACATTCCATAATCAATCAATTAAATGGACACAGTGATGGATTGAACAAATGAAGCTATCATAGTAATTGTGGGTGGGCTCAACACATGTGCTCTTAATTATTACAGATAAGATCTAAATAAACCATTTATAAAGAGTCCATTAACGAAGGAAAAATGCCATATTTAACCCACAGAGAAAACAAATAGCACGGTAATAAATAAACACATACCCAATAAGCGTAATAACCATTTCAATTGCCATTTCAAGTTTTACACATTCGCGCTATGGGATTTGGCATCATTGCAAGCAATGGTGCTACCCATACATAAAATCCCCAATCCATAATACAATTTACATCAACAAAATTAAATACACAGATCCTGTGGGAGCACAAGTTTGCTCTGCGACCAACAACACCATCACTAATATTTAAAAACCCAACTCTGGTAACGCATGTGCAAAGGAGAATAAAAAACCCACAGAGAAGCCCCAATCCAGACAACAAAAAAAGAACATAAACAATCCGAGAGACAACAAGCATAAGCTTGTTTTCCAAGGCTTACCTTACAACTTGGCACCACCATCAAACCAAACGATAGAGCTTGAGCCAAGCTACTCTTCACCAACCCTTGGCACCTGCAAAACACCCAAGCGAAACCAGGATGAGAGGTATGGACTGGTTACAAGCAAGAATATAAACACCAATTGTTGTCACAATACCAACAAAGCATACATTTGTTAAAACCAGTAGTCGTTTCCATGTTTTTCCCCTGTGCAAAGCCAATACCAAACTCCAAACAACCAAGCGAAATGGAAAGTCCAACGTGAGCCAAGCCCTAAGCTTAGGCTGCCATGAAAACCAAGGTGCAATAATGGAACCCATTGGTATCCATATCAAAGACAAAACCCATTTTTCCATAGTTTCGTATCGTCACATTAACATTAGTCTCCATCCCCATGCAAATCTTAAAACCCCAACGTATATGGTTCAACCATATGGTATATTCGCCACCCCAAAATTTAAACATAGCAAGTTCAATTTATTTACTAATGTTCATAAAGTGTTCTACATCCTAGTTTAATTCATGTATTAGTTACTAATGAAACTAATTTATGTCGAAAGTAGGTTGTTTCAGACCTCCTCTTATTGTTCATTAAATATTTTTATACTCTACCCACATATTCCATTTGTAAGTAGAGACATGTTGTAGATTTAAATAGATTAATATTAGAAGTAGGTTCTACATATATTTATATATAAGTTACAATCTAGATAACCTAAGGTACTAACTACAAACTGAACTACTATGTATATATAGAAACATATATAGACATCAAACATAAACAATTACAAATACTATCTATAAGTATTCTACATTAAAATCTAAGATAAATAAACCATTAAGACCTTTCAAGGTTTGTACCATTAATACCTATTACATACTAAATCATTCCATTAAATAAAAATCATCATAACTAAATAAACAAGAGGCATCCTGACCATTCTTTTGGTCCAAGATTTCATCTATGTTCCTACACTAAATCGCTTATAGCTACTAGTTATAAATTAACGAAGTAAAACATTTAAAAACAAATTAAAGAAATCTTGAATTTTTAAATAGAGGTCACGATATCGAACCATGTGGGTTCATAAACCCAAGTCACACACCTCTATAAAAACAACCAAAACATATATACCTAAACAATAACCGAATTACATAACTCTCTAAGTCATCCCATGTAACAACTTAAACAGTATATAAAAGCATACATAGGAATCTTTTCAATTTTAATTAACCATATCGAATTCTCTACACAGTTCTAATAATTACAATGGGAACAGGAATCGAATCCTATGGGCATACAACCCCAACTCACATCTATAATTAAAAATTATAATATAGATAGTAAGGGATGGAACAAATCAAGCTATCGCAACAATCATGGTAGGGCTCATGCCATACATGGCATGGCCTCAACCCATGCACTGTCAATTACTACCGTAAAGATCTAATTAAACCACTTAAATATACAGTCCATAAACAAAGGGGAAATGCCATATTTAACCCACATAGCAAACGAATAGGGTGGAAATAATCCAACACATACACAGTAAGCACATTAGCCATTGTAATTTTCCTCAACACAGAATATATATATTTACACAATAATTCCATTATTGTAGTTAAGTTTTACACAATCACGACATGGGATTTGGAACCATTGCAAGCAATGGTGCTGCCTAGGAATGAAAGCCCCAAATCCCAAAATTCAAATTACCATAACAAATAATTACAACAATCCTGTAAGAGATTTGCACAACAGCTTAACATCCTTAACAAATATTTAAAAATCCAAGTCTATCTACATAGGCCTGAAGCATCATCAAACCCCACAGAGAATCCCGAAACCAAATGACTCAAATAAAATGTAGACATGCTCAGAGACAACAACCGTAGGATATTTTGGCAAGTCTTACATTACACCTTGGGCATAACCTTCTATGAATGCTTTGATTTTGTGTTTGTAGCAAGATTTCAATAAATCTTCACTGAATATGTGAATATAGATTCTTAACCGAGAATACTTTAATCGACTAGATCTTAATCCTGTTCTCAAGTATCTCGAATGTGATAGGATATCAAAGATAAAATTTTGACTTTGAATGGCATTGTGCAGTAATCTCTTGAGATAGAGAACTAGTATAACATTGACTGTTCTTCTTACATATTCTTTTTTGTGTTTCTTGGAGCTTCGCCCTTTGCTGATGTAATACATTTTGATATTTGAAATCCTATTGACTAATGAATTATATTGTTTCTCATTTATGGCATAGATTTAATGAAAGACAATAGTGTTTTCAAGGATAGAGCAACTTCTCCTTGAAGTTACAACTTGAAACAAGGGATTACTGATCTCCTTAAAATGTAGCGTACTATGTGCAATAACATGTATCTGCTTGATTGCCATTTGATTTTAGATTGGATTTGTATTGTTTGTAGTTTGTACCATTCATTGTCATCATCCAAACCTTACCCATATCTTGCTAATTGGTATTGGTGTTGCTTATCTATATATGTAACAGAGGGGCAAGTTTCTTTCCATTTGGGTTTCACTACACTAAAGGTACTGATAGTTCATGTTTATTGTTGTTATATATGTGAAAATCTGCCTTTCGTTATTTATTTTGATATTCCTTGTGGGTTATGGTGTTCCTCCATTTAGTAGCACCTTAGATGTTTATATCTCCAGCAAAACTTGATCTTGTTATCTTTGTATTTTATCTGAAAAAGCCTCACACAATTTAGACACTAGATAAGATATGTTTTGAGGACCACATCTGCAATGACAATATATTGTTGTTCCCCTAGAGTTCTAGGGATTAATAGGACAATTTAGGATCCAGTAGTACACGAGGAATGGGTTTTGAGCACCAAACTACTGGAGTATTAGTTGGCTGACCGACTTAATTTTATATTTGTTTGGTATGCCCTGTTGTTTCTAGATTTTTCTTTTATTTATTATTTGTGTTCCATAATAGTAGCTGAGTTTAAAGTGTGCATTATTTTGCACTAATCGGTATCATTTCAGTGCTTGGTTTCTTGTTCTCCCAAGTTTTTGGAATTTTCCTAGTTTTGGATCTGTTCTCTCGATGGGACAGATTTGTTGTAGAGGGAACACCTATGGTCTCCCTATGAGATGGGAGGTCTAAATTGGCCTTAGTTTTTCCCTTATCTATTTAAATATTGTAGGCTATGGGAGGCAATCTCTTTCGAAAAGATGGAACTGTTGGTCTTTGATTGGGATTTTTTGATCTTATTTGTGGTGGGCTTATTGCAGGAAATTTACTTTTGTTTAGAAATGCTAATAGGTTTTGGATGTTGGTCTTTGCAGGACTCTTTATTGATTTAGATTTCTAAACTTTGGTCATTATAGCCAATTTACTTCTTACTAAATTTACATTCATTATTAATTTTTGGGATATTGCTAACACTTTACAATTGACCTACTTGACATAAAAAAAATGGTGGAGCTATGATAGCACCTTGTTTTCAATGACCTGGCTCTTCCCTTGGGTTGGTTTATTAATGCTTCCATCATTAGTTAAAAGTAGAGTTAAAAGTAAGAAGTAAGAGGTAGCTCTAATTGTGATGGCATTTATTTAGTCTTTTATAGATTTATCGAGGCCCACAAGAATTCTATAATTTGTTTGAAGACTTATAATATCTAGTAAATGAAAGTTCAAATGTAGTATATATAAAATTGCAACACTGAGTGAATTTTGATTATGTTGTAATAAATTGAAGTTAATGAGTGGTTAAATTATCAAAATTCTTAGGTTTTATGTGGTTTCTTGCGAATGGTGTCGGTATAAGAAATTGAAAAGGTTTTGTGGCTTCTTGTAAATGCCTTTTTGGCAATTCTGGTGTGAAAAGGCTCTTATCCAATGAATGAGAAATGAAGTAAGGCATGACTTATGCTAAAAGTTTGATGTTCTTTGAATTAATAAAATGATAAACTCACCACCTATGGAGTGATTGCATGCATGGGAAATTGTGGCCTTGAGGAGTGCTAAAGCTCCAGGATTGTAATGAGTTAAGAACATATGAGAGAGATCTCATGTGTATAAAGTTGTCACCATGAGGAAGTGGTGATGGAGGTAGTGGTTGAAAGCTACCTTGTTTTTCCCCCGAACCAGTGAGGGACCAATATGCATTCTAGGGACGCCTAGATGTAAGACATTTTAGTTAATACTCGTTTCGCACACATTAGAGGATTGTCACATGAGTGGGGACTCTGTGAAGAGAATAACCTCTAGGCGTTGTGGAGGTGTGCGAGAATGGAGGTGCCTCAACTTGGTGAAGCACCCTGAATAGCACAAAAATGAGATACACCTTAGGAAGGGTATCGTCCTTGTGTTGGGTGGCTTGAATTGGTACTTGAATTACTATTAGCACTTGGTGTGCTAATATGGAGGACATCCAGATAAAAGAATAATGTCGGGAACAGGTATGTCCATTATAGGTAAACTGGTACCTACGAGGTAATATGTCTATTTTTTTTGGCAAATAGAACGTGCATGTATATTGGAACCATTGTATATTGTTGATTTATGAGTTTTATATTGTCTCAATATCGATTCTAATATACATGCATATGAATGATCTTTAAATGCAGGATCATGATAGGAAATACCAAGCAAAGTAAGGACGACTCAAAAGGAAATAAAAAGTTATTGAAGAAAAGGAACACTGAGGACAATGTTAAGTTTAGCGGGAAAGGATGTAATGTCCCTCCTATATATATATACCCCTAAGCATTTTTTAATTACGAATGATTTGTATGAGGGATTCTGGGTGAGGAGCTCAAGTGCCAAGGCCCCACCTGAAGACACCTGAAAGATAGGCGAATCAATCTCCTATGCCCTAAAGCATCAAGACAACTTAATGATAGGCAAGTCGAAAAGTACATTATAGATTAAAGACAAGTATTTAGTCAATCTATAAGAAAAATAATAGAAAGTGTATGATAAATGAGGACATGGATTTTTATTTTAGGTTTAAGTCAGGATTTAATCCTTATATATTTATATCCTTCAGCTAAAGGCCCAAATTCCAATTAAATCATCCATAAGTTTCAGGCTTTAACACTAGCATAATTAGAGGGGAGGTTCAGCTTGAATGAGGGAAATAAAATCTTCCCTGAACCTTGATAGTCATAACCATTTAGTGGCTGAAATAGTCACTTGAATTCACGCCTTAATATTGGCATGAATTAAGGAGAGGTTTGGAAAGGAAGTAATGGCCAACAACCTTGAAAGTTGTGACCTTTTAGTGGCAGAACGGTCATTTTGACCCAGGTCTTATTTAATAATTGACTGGGTAGGAGAAAAGGGGGAGCCATGGCCGGAATGCCTTCGAGCAACCATGGGAATTTTTTTGAAATTTGACGAGACCCTTTTGGGAAAATGAGGATGGGAATGTGTGCGATTTCCAAAGAGTACTGTTCGCTACAATTCGCCAAAGTTTGTGTTTGGCATCACTGCAGATCGGTAAGTTTTACCATATTTTAAGTATGGGTTTTCCTCTAATTAGGTTAGGAATCGCAACTCTTTTTTTACTGCGTTGGACCTTACCTTCAGACCTGGGAAGATTCATATTGAATCGTTTGGGTGAATCTCCTGCTAAGGGTGATAACATAGACCTCATACCGTAAGTGGCTCCCATGAGAATGCTGGGGGGTGTGATACTTCCATACACTACAAAATGAATGTTCAAAGTCTTCTGAATGGCCACCTATGCATATTGGTGTTCTCCGTTGTCTACCTTTTGATGGATGGATCAAACATGTGCCTTGGTCACTGGGTCATTTTGTCTCCGTGTGGTATAATACCTTCTACTGACTGGTTTTAGATGTGTTAGTCTTAATACCTTGTGTATAATTGGCTCTGTAGCTTATCCTTACTGCATTATTTTCCCGTTCTAAGAAAACGAAATCTCTATGAGGAAAGGACCAACCCCGTGACTCTCCACTAGCTTATTGTGCTCCCTTCCTTGCGATTCTTGTTTTGCAACCATGCACTCACCTAATATTAATATTGACAAGCCACGGTTACTTCGACAAGTTCAATTAACCTTGGAATTCCCAGTATATTCATTACCGCTATGTTAATGTTTATCATGCCACTTGAATTATCCCTATTCACAGCAAGTTCTAGTAATAAGTTGCTGAAGTGGCACGGTAACCTATGGTTAATCAGTATTAAGGTGAATGGGGTGACACCCACCTCTTATTTCATTTCGAGGTTGACTCGGGATGAACTGGTTAGTTTATATGACCGAGCACACATTCTTGACCGATAAGTGTATACTCCTCTTCTTTAGTGCATTCATCCTATTTAAGGATACAGAACAATTGTTCCAATCCCTTTGTACCAAATAGTTTCAAATAAGGGCGTGGCTAGGGTTTTCCATTCAACATCTTAAACACCGACTTCAGTGGAATATTTTTCATTTAGAGTAAGTGCTCCTAAGGGCATTTTCAGTCACAAGCGTGTGAAGGCCGTGATGATGGCAAAGAAGTAAAAGAAACTAAAAGTAATCAGAACAAATACAATGGAGGAAACCGATTGATCTCAAGGGAGAGCTTCTCATATTGCGTATTAATTCCACCACCAGACATGAACTTAAATCCTACGAGTTCAAGCGAATGTGTAAAAGGGTAGGCATTTTACATTAAGCTTTATTATCTAAGATGTATGTTGTACTATTTGGGATAATAGGTTGGTAAAGAAGTAAAATCTCACACTAAACTTTTCTACTCTATTTTATACTCATGTCTTTAATCTGAGCGTAGAACCTAATAGCTAAAACATAGATTGCTGCATATAGTGAATATGTTTGTGCATCGAGTCTTTATGGGTTTATAGAGTTCATATCTTTATAAGTTTAATCCTAATCCTATTATATGATATGCATTGAGTCTATTTTATAAGCAATGATATTGAATTATAGAATTAATGGTGATAATCTTGATTGATAAAATAGAGGATTAAACCATCACATTATATAATAAATGTCTTCCCATAAATATACAGTATAGGGAAATACATCGTAGAAGTTTAAAACCTTTAAAGATCCTTTTTATCAAGCTGGGTGACTTTTATAAATAGTTATGTCATAATTAACATTCACCGAGCGCCCAAGGGGGTTGTTAAATCATTTTATGAGCTGGTTATCAAGAAAAGGGGGTTGTTTAGTTGCAAGAGGATCTCTACGAAGAGTTTTGTGGTAAGGAAAACCGACCATGGTTGATCCGAGGCATTGTAATTTACTCCATTTTGATAAAGCTATAAAAGAATAACAAATTGGTGGACTTAGCCTCGTGGACAAGGTGAACCATGTGAATATGGTTGACTCATCCTTGTATTGTATGTTGTGCATGCTTATTTCTTTTTACATGATGATGATGTTTATGAATGCAGTATAAAGGCTTAAATTGGTGGAAACGATTTCTAAATATGTTTTGCAGACAACTAATTCGGAAAACACTTTTCAGAAAACTTAGTTGGCCTACAGATGCTAATCCATGGATTAAACCATGGGAAAGCTTCGTCAGGAGTTACATAGGGGTTAAAAATTAGCTACTAATAGTTGTATATATGTGAATTTAGTCTTTTTTGTAGTCACAAATTTATGATAGGGCATAGAGGAATCGAACCACCAACCTCCTGCCTATAATTAGGCAGGCGCTCTACCATTGAGCTAGCACCCTTTAAGAAGTTGTTATTTCTTGACAATGATGATATTCAAACAAATTTATGATAGATATCATTCTACAAACTACATAATTATTACTATTACAACTTACCAGTAACTAGTATTTATGAAAGTAGTCATTTACGCAGTGAAGAATTGTAAATAAGAAGGAGCTACATTGGATGATTTTGCAAATCTAGACGTTTTGATCCCTACTATGGGAAGGGTAAGGAAGTTGATGTGTCTGCATTACACCAATCACAACAGGCATGCCTTCCTCCAAAGAAAACTGCACTTGGGCTTCATGTGAATCCCTTGGTGCAAATGACATGGTCAAAACATTTCTCTTCAAAATTTATGCACCCTAGCTTGCCACCTAAGAATGCCATAAGGATTTCAGATAAGGGCATAACCTCAAACTCCATAAATCATTGCAAAAACAAAATACATGACTTATCACCAAACTTTGCTACCCGTGCATATATATAGTTGTCATTAATAATATTAACCAGCTCAGGGAGGTATTTCACAATTAATATTCACTATTATCCTTTGTAAACTTGCTAGAGAAGCCAAGTTTGTTCACCTGCTATCTTGTTTCTCAAAGTCCATTTGTTTTAGCTCGAAACTTGAGGTAGACTTGATTTATGTTCATAACTCACCTATTGACATAATTATGTCTACAAGATTTAATATTTGTATTTTTGTTTTTTATTGTAGGATATTTATTATTTAAAATGTCGAAAGAACAAGGAATAGGGAAGCTACCTCAAAATGGGAAGTTGAAGAAAGTCCCAACCCTTGGAAAGATGCATATCCAATGTTGCTCACGGATACAAATCATTTAATTGGATTCCAAGATGACCTTGAGTGCCAAAATACATGTATAGAATGTTCATCAATGAAGACTTCCATAAGGACCATGATGACTTAGAGGTTTTTTGAAATATCAAAAAGCACATCCTTTACTTGATTGCCGCCAAACCAACAATATTACCATATAACGATGTTGTCAAATCGATATTCAAACACATTAATCTTGGAATGAGATCAGTCATAAGTGAAGGTAGGGTTTCCATAGATTATTTACAACCCTATTCATTCAACATAATGTTCAAGTTGAAGAAAATTAAAGTGCTATTGAACAAAACATTTCTGGATGAGTACAGAGCCAAGGAATTCAATCTAGTAAAAAAATTGAAAGATTGGTGGACTGAATATAAGGCCTTCTTAGAAAAGAATAATTGGATGTATTCTACAAAATACTTGAGATACCCATATCGGTTTATGAAAACCATGATTTTCATGTTATATGGAGAGGAGCGATCCTCTCATTTTAAAATAGAATGGAATCTATTGGCGCATCGTGTAGTAGACACATGGCATGATTTCAATTGGGTGAGCATCTTGTCTGTCAATCTACTG
>LPNX010357082.1:34844-45264 GCA_001517045.1 Pseudotsuga menziesii
ACCTTGCCCTTACACTCTTAAATGAATCCAAACACTTAATCCTATGTGCATTTTGTTTTTCTTTAGCCTCGTATTTTATTTCAAATATCTCTCGAAGATATTTTATCCTCCTTTCAGTGTCTTCTACAGTTTGAATTAAAGTTTGCTCCACATTCTTGGTTATGTGATCCTCTTCACTTGAAGAGTATTCAATAGTGGTTACTACATCCCTTTTAAATTTAGGATCTAAAATTGGTCTCATGTTCATTCTGAGTTTATTTTTAGGTCTTGTTTTGGGACTCCATTTAACAGTTTGAGGCTCTGAAAGAGAAGTAACTCGAACTTCAATATTGGAAGGAGGTTATTCATTCATACATGTTTATGTTATCCTTTCTTTCATGTCATTCAGATTATCTGGAGCAGATGTAATTTCAACCTGTGACACACAAATTTCTTCTTCCTATAAATTTTCTTGAATTTGACCTTGGACTTGTTCATCCTTTGCATTGAATCCCTTTTTTGTTGAATTGGATTTTTTATCTACCTTTCTCCTCTGCCATTTGAAAGTAATTTCTCCTCCTTGAATCTTACATCTGGTATGAAGGCTCTTCTGTCTACTAGTATAAGTCTATGTATCTTTTTTTTTTATTTGATTTTCTTGGTCATCTTGAGGTTCAAATATTTCTAGTTCAAAGCTTGACCAAAGCCAAAAGTGTTGCCATGAACGATTATTCTTTTTGAGCTCAGTTACTAACAACATCTTAACTAAACTGTGATGAAATATTGATTGACTTGTATGATCAATATGACTCTTAACCCTAGTATCCCTTTTGATAATACTTTTTAAGTTTAATTTGGATTTCCCACTTATATGAAGGAGGAATCTAAAATGATTCTTGTATATGGTGGAAAATATACCTTCATAGGTGATATAATGTTGTATTATACTCAAATCATCTCTCCACTCCTGCTTTATAGTGTTCAAATATATCCCCTTACTCCAATATAAGGATTCAACCCTAGGCAGGAAATATAACCCTAAATTAGCTTCAAAAGGATATTCTTTGAACCATCTATCCCCTTCAAGAGGCAATCCTATTTCTTATGTGATTAAGCTTTCGATCAATTCAAATGTCAAGGTCTAGAAATTTATGGATGAACTTGAGAAATTCTGAGTGAATGAAGGAGCGACTTAAATATTGTAACCCATAATTCTTTCAAAGAAGGAGTACCAACATTCATCATTGAAATGGTTAGTGTATTCAAGAATTTCCTCTGCCCATTTCATGTTGACTGGTTCAAACATAAATAGTTTATCACTCTTCTTCATGTTATCAGTTTCTGGAGACATGCTAAGCTTCAATTTTATGGAATGAACTCGAACCAAGCTAATGGAAAGATGTCCAAGTCCTTCAAAGCTAGCAAAACCATGAAACTAGGGCATGCCATGATCTTTTAATTTCAATGCATATGATTTTAATCATGAAATTTATAGATGTACCATCTTTCCTTACTCAAATATTGGGCAAATTCTTTCATTAAAAATCATGTATGATTTTGAGACATGTATCGAACCACTAATTTTCACGATTCAGTATTTTGGCAATGCCAGTCTATATAGGCTCCATGATTACGCTGTCAGAATATATCAAATCACACAAACTAGTGATTGCAACTTGGTGAGACCTCTGGCCCAATCAATTATCATGACCTTTGATTCGCCAAAAATAGAAATCTAGAGAATTTTTTTTTTTTTTGCGAACCATAAAAGCCCCCATAAGGCTAAAATTTCATGCAATTTCTTTGTTGGATCTATGAAGATAGAGGTGCATCGCACTATTATTACTAATAGAAGGTACACAGCTTACAAAAATTACACTTCATTGCCAAATTTGCAATTTTCAGTGACACAATTAAAAATGACTAACATAAATGACTAATTCATATTCTTCTAGCTAGTCATTTTTTATGTCGTGACTAAATTAGTCATTTATTTTAGTCATTTTTAACGCAGTCACTTATTATCTAGTCATATTTGTTAACTGGTGACTAATTTAGTCGTTAATTTTAGTCGTTTATAGTTGAGTCAATCAAAATTGCTCATATCTAGTAGTAAATAACTTGGAAAACCTATGGTGACTAGAATTTTTAGTCACCTAGTAGCTAATTCCTCATTTTGTACTAGTGTGTGATGCAGTATGATTCAGGTCTCAAAGAGGTTTATAGATTATAATGTTGTAGACTGTTTGTTTCTTGTTGTTACTCTTAGCTCCATCCATGGTATGTGTTCTCATTTTTGTAACTACGTTCACCACATTTATTTTAGGTCAGTGTCTTATCTGAATGAAAACAAAAAAAAATGTTTGTGGGACTTGAATTTTGTGTAGCCATTTAAAATATTGAAGTATGTAAGCCTGTAGAGGTAAGATCAACAAGGTGCTATGAAATCAAAATCTAAGATACTGTATTCCTAAGAGTTAAAATGGATGCCCATTTACCTTGAGATGAAGACCTGAATTCTACATTTCTGCAAGATATCATAAGCCTACCTATGCATTTCGAAGTTCATGAACTTGCAGTGGTGAATTCCAAGCCCCTAAACATCGTTTGCAGTTTGCTCGGGGTTTAGGGCTCGATTGGATAGTTTCATTTTAAAACCTTAAGGTGAGTTTTAATCATATGCATTTATAAATTCCACGGCTATTTTTGTTCCTATGGTGAAAATGCTTGTTAGTTTTTGAATTTAATGAAGGACTTCAGAAGATCAGTTATGGAATGGGGATTAGGTTTAGGCTATAGCTCCAGCTAGTGGTCGGTTCCTACAGAACAACCACTATAGCGCATTACAACTCATAAAGTGTGGTGGGTTTTTTTCAAAGATCTACTTTAACCTATTATTTGATGTTATTGTATGCTGATTTAAATTAGATTCTTCTCATATTTCCACTCGTGTCTTAGTAACTAAATGCATTTAGGGTCACCTTAGAGGAAAATGATTTGATGAGGATTATTCCAAGAATTATAAAGTAGTTCTAGAGCTGCTTTAGGAACCTGCACATTATGGGGTCGCTTCACGCTAGTTGTTACAGGGAATTATGTAAACATATTCATGTCTGTTTCGCAATATTGTGGTGCCTCACAACATATTGAAGTACTTTTCATTGGTTCTAGCTTGAGAAATTTCTATATTCATTTTTCATGTATACAACTACTCGTTTTCAATATGAATGCCTTTATTCTCTTCAATGAAAGTTTAATAATGAAGAATAATAATGTCATAAAAAATTACGAATGAGGGTAAGTGGCTGTGGTTTGGCCTAGAATAATTACATTCCATGTGAAACAATTTACTTACAATAATATTAAATTTAATTTTTTCGATTTACAGAAATGCATTTCATTACAGGATTTCATGCATGAAACTGAAATCCCTACAGAAATGTATCCATTACAATCGAGTTTTGTATTTATAGCTTAGTGTATTGAATCTCATGTTTATAACTAATACTATAAATCAGGGTTTTACTAGAGGCAACGCTTTCATCCCTTCTTGTAGATCTGTACATATTTTTGGTAAAATTTTTGGGTATGCTTTGTTTTAACTTCTATGAATGCTTTGATTTTGTGTTTGTAGCAAGCTTTAAATAAATGTTCGCTAGATATGTGAATATAGATTCTTAACCTAGGATACTTTAATTGACTAGATCTAAATCCTATTCTCAAATATCTCGAAAGTGATAGGATATCAAAGATAAAATTTTGACTTTGAATGGCATTGTGTAGTAATCTCTTGGGATAGAGAACTGGTATAACATTGACTATTCTTCTTACATATTGCTTTTTGTGTTTCTTGGAGCTTCGCCCTTTGTTGATGTAATACCTTTTGATCTTTGAAATCCTCTTGACTAATGAAGTATATTGTTTCTCATTTATGGCATAGATTTAATGAAAGACAACAGTGTTGTCAAGGATAGAACAACTTCTCCTTGAAGTTACAACTTGAAACAAGGGATTACTGATCTCCTTAAAATGTAGCATACTATGTGCAATAAAATGTATCTGATTGATTGCCATTTGATTTTAGATTAGCTTTCTATTGTTTGTACTTTGTACTATTCATTGTCATCATCCAAGCCTTACACATATCTTGCTAATTGGTATTGGTGTTGCTTATCTATATATGTAACAGAGGGGCAGGTTTCTTTCCATTTGGGTTTCACTACAATAAAGGTACTAATAGTTCATGTTTATTGTTGCTATATATGTGAAAATCTTCCTTTCGTTATTTATTTTGATATGCCTTGTGGGTTATGGTGTTCCTCCATTTAGTAGCACCTTAGATGTTTATATCTCCAGCAAAACTTGATCTTGTTATCTTTGTATTTTATCTGGAAAAGCCTCACACAATTTAGACACTAGATAAGATATGCTTTGAGGACCACATCTGCAAGGACAATATATTGTTGTTCTCCTAGAGTTATAGGGATTAATAGGAAAATTTAGGATCCAGTAGTACACGATGAATGGGTTTTGAGAACCAAACTACTGGAGTATCAGTTGGCTGACCAACTTAATTTTATATTTGTTTGGTATGCCCTGTTGTTTCTAGATTTTTCTTTTATTTATTATTTGTGTTGCATAATAGTAGCAGAGTTTAAAGTGTGCATTATTTTGCACTAATCGGTATCATTTCACTGTTTGGTTTCTTGTTCTCCGAAGTTTTTGGAATTTTCCTAGTTCTGGATCTGTTCCCTCGATGGGGCAGATTTGTTGTAGAGGGCACACCTATGGTCTCCCTATGAGATGGGAGGTCCAAATTTGTCTTAGTTTTTCCCTTATCTATTTAACTATTGTAGGATATGGGAGGCAATATCTTTCTAGAAGCTGGAACTCTTGGTCTTTGATTGGGATTTTCTGATCTTATTTGTGGATGGCTTATTGCAGGAAATTTACTTTTGTTTAGAAATGCTAATAGGTTCTAGATGTTGGTCTTTCCAGGACTCTTTCTTGATTTAGATTTCTAAACTTTGGTGATTACAGCCAATTTACTTCTTACTAAATTTACATTCATTATTAATTTTTGGGATATTGCTAACACTTTACAATTGACCTGCTTGACATAAAACAAATGGTGGAGCTATGATAGTGCCTTGTTTTCAATGACCTGGCTCTTCCCTTGGGTTGGTTTATTAATGTTTCCATCATTAGTTAAAAGTAGAGTTAAAAGTAAGAAGTAAGAGGCAGGTCTAATTGGGATAGCATTTATTTAGTCTTTTACATATTTATCGAGGCCCACAAGAATTCTATAATTTGTTTGAAGACTTATAATATCTAGTAGATGAAATTTCAAATGTAGTATATATAAAATTGAAACACTGAGTGAATTTTGATTATGTTGTAATAAATTGAAGTAAATGAGTGGTTGCATTATAAAAATTCTGAGGCTTTATGTGGTTTCTTACGAATGGTGTCGGTATAAGAAATTGAAAAGGTTTTGTGGCTTGTTGTAAATGCCTTCTTGTCAATTATGGTGTTAAAAGGATCTTATCCGATGAATGAGAAATGAAGTAAGGCATGACTTATGCTAAAATTTTTATGTTCTTTGAATTAATAAAATGATAAACTAACCACCTATGGAGTGATTGTAGTCATGGGAAATTGTGTCCTTGAGGAGCGCTAAAACTCCAGGACTGTAATGAGTTAAGAAGATATGAGAGAGATCTCATGTGTATAAAGTTGTCGCCATGAGGAAGTGGTGATGGAGGTAGTGGTTGAAAGCTACCTTTTTTTCCCTCGGACCAGCGAGGGACCAATAGGCATTCTAGGGACACCTAGATGCAAGAAATTTTGGATAAGACTCGTTTCACACACATTAGAGGACTATCACATGAGTGGGGGACTTTGTTAAGAGAATAACCTCTAGGCGTTGTGGAGGTGTGCAAGAATGGGGGTGCCTCAGCTTGGTGAAGCACTCTGAATAGCACAAAAAGGAGATACGCCTTAGGAAGGGTATCGTCCTTGTGTTGGGTGGCATGAATTGGTACTTGAAGTACTATTAGCACTTATTGTGTTGAGATGGAGGACATCCAGAGAAAGGAATAATGTCGGAAACAGGTATGTGCATTACAGGTAAACTGGTACCTACGAGGTAATATGTCTATTTCTTTTGGAAAATAGAACTGACATGTATAATGGAACCATTGTATACTGTTGATTTATAAGTTTTACATTGTCTCAATATTGATGCTAGTATACATGCATATCAATGATATTTAAATGCAGGATCATGACACGAAATACCAAGCAAAACAAGGAGAACTCAAAAGGAAAGGAAAAGTTATTGAAGAACAAGAACACCAGGGACGGTGTTAATTTTAGGGGGAAAGGATGTAATGTCCCTCCTATATATATATATATATATACCCCTAAGAATTTTTTGATTGTGAATGATTTGTATGAGGGATTCTGGGTGAGGAGCTCAAGTGCCAAGGCCCCACCAGAAGACACCTAAAAGTTAGGAGAATCAATCTCCTATGCCCTAAGCCATCAAGACAACTTAACGATGGGCAAGTTGAAAAGTAGATTATAGATTAAAGACGAGTATTTAGTCCATCTATAAGAAAAATAATAGAAAGTGTATGATAAATGAGGACATTTATTTTTATTTTAGGTTTAAGTCAAGATTTCAGCTAAAGGCCCAAATTCCAATTAAATCATCCATAATTTTTGGGCTTTAACACTGGCATAACTAGAGGGGAGGTACAGCTTGAATGAGGGAAATAAAATATTCCATGAACCTTGACAGTCATGACCATTTAGTGGTTGAAACAGTTGCTTGAATTCGTGCCTTGAAATAAGGAGAGGTTCCGAAAGGAAGTGATGGCCAACAACCTTGACAGTTGTGACCTTTTAGTGGCGAAATGGTCATTTTGAGCCAGGCCTTATTTAATAATTGACTGGGTAGGAGAAAAGGGGGATCCATGGCTGGAAAGCCTACAACCAACCATGGGAATTTTTTTGAAATTTGACGAGACCCTCTTGGGAAAATGAGGATGGGGAGTTCACCAAAAAAGGATGGGCATGTGTGCAATTTCCAAAGAGTATTGTTCACTACAATTTGCCAAAGGTTGTGTTTGGCACCACCGTAGATCGGTAAGTTTTACCATATCTTCAGTATGGGTTCTCCTCTAATTAGCTTAGGAATCACATCTCTTTTTTTTACTGCGTTCAACCTTACCTTCAGACCTAGGAGGATTCATATTGAATCATTTAGGTGAATCTCCTAGTAAGGTTGATAACATAGACCTCATACCATAAGTGGATCCCATGTGAATGTTGGGGGGTGCAATATTTCCCTCCACTACAAAATGAATGTTCAAAGTCTGCCGAATGGCCACCTACGTGTATTGGTGTTCTCTGTTGTCTACATTTTGATGGATGGATCAAACATGTGCCTTGGTCACTGGGTCATTTTGTCTCTGTGTGATATAATACCTTCTACTGATTGGTTTTAGATTTGTTAGTATTAATACCTTGTGTACAATTGGCTCTGTAGCTTATCCTTACTACGTTATTTTCCCCTTCTAAGAAAATTGAATCTCTATGAGGAAAGGACCAACCCCATGACTCTCCACTTGTTTATTGTGCTCCCTTCCTATTTATTCTTGTTTTGCAACCGTGCACTCACCTAATATTAATGTTGACAAGCCACAGTTACTTCGACAAGTTCAATTCACCCTGGAATTCCTAGTATATTCATTGCCGCTGTGTTAATGTTTATTATGCCCCTTGACATATCCCTATTCACAGCAAATTCTAATAATAAGTTGTTGAAGTGGCATGGTAACCTATGGTTAATCAGTATTAAGGTGAATGGGGCAGCATGCACCTCTTATTTCATTTCAGGGTTGACTCAGGATCAACTGGTTGGTTTATATGACCGAGCACACAATCTTGACTGATAAGTGTATACTCTTCTTCTTTAGTGCATTCATCCTATTTAAGGATACAAAACAAGTGTTCCAATCCCTTTGTACGAAATATCACAGTAAACTTTTATACTCTCTTTTATACTCATGTATTTAATCTGAGCATAGAACCTAATAGCCAAAACATAGATTGTTGCACATAGTGAATATGTTTGTGCATGGAGTCTTTATGGGTTTATAGAGTTCATATCTTTATAAGTTTAATCCTAATCCTAGTATACGATATGCACTGAGTCTATTTTATATGCAATGATATTGAATGATAGAATTAATGGTGATAATATTGATTGATATAATAGAGGATTAAACCATCACATTAGATAATAAATGTCTTCACATAAATATATAGTATAAAGAAATCCATCGCAGAAGTATAAAAACATTGAAAGATCCTTTTTATCAAGGTGGGTGACTTTTATAAATAGTTATGTTATAATTAACATTCATTGAGTGCCCAAGGGAGCTCTTAAATCCTTTTATGAGATGGTTATAAAGAAAAGGGGGCTGTTTAGTTACAAGAGGCTCTCTCCGAAGAGTTTTGTGGTAGGGAAAACTCGCCATGGTTGAGCCGAGACATTGTAATTTATTCCATTTTGATAAAGCAATAAAATAATAACAAATTGGTGGACTTAGCCTCGTGGATGAGGTGAACGATGTGAATATGGTTGACTTATCCTTGTATTGTATGTTGTGCATGCTTATTTCTTTTTACATGATGATGATGTTTATGAATGCAGTATAAAGGCTTAAATTGGTGGAAAATATTTCTAAACATGTTTTTCAGACACCTAATTCGAAAAACACTTTTTCTTGAATGGTTTATAGCATTAATATATAAGAGGTATTCTATAGTTAGAGATAAGGTCTACACCCACGAGGGATACCTTCTTCACTAAAACTTATCCCAACTGAGACACCATAACTAGGTACTTAACCCTAATATGATTAAGCCTAGATAAAATGAGCTACACTCATTTTAGCATCAACATACAAGAGTTAAGGAGTTAAAGTAAAAAGAGTTAAGACGAGGAGAAAAGAAACATAAGGAGCTAATTGTCAGGGTCAGTGCAAGAAGATGATGGACCTTTAAGATGCAATCCTAGTTTTCAAAAACAACATCATGCTACCAAAAAATACATCAACCTGAGCCTGACATAGCACGTGGTATGGTTCAACCCCATCCTGACATGTCATGGAACATGTAGGATAGGAAGAAAAATCGCGTGCACGTTATAGAACTACAAAACGCGCACGCGATGTGTAGTTCTACAACGCGCACGCGATTTGAAGAGCAAAAACGCGCACGTGATTTGTAGAGCAAAAACATGCACGCAATTTAGTTAACCATAATAAATTGAGTCGGTGCACGGCTAAACGTAATAAACTTGTATAATATACTTAAAATTTAATACATAGGGAATTGTTGGCCTAAAAGTGGGATACGACCATTATGTCAATATATAAAACATGATGGATGGTTATTTGAATCTATTCCATTATTTAAGGTTTAAATACATGGTTTAAAACAATACATTTTCCTATGGTCTCATGGGGCATGTGTTGTTCCCAAAATAACCACAAATGCTTTATATAGGGATATTTATCCTATGAGTGAGATAAGCTTTCCATTTTGAGATATATCATGCCATAGGTGATTATCAGTGCTCATTTCATGGTCCATAGACAAAATATAAGGTCTTAATCCGTGGCATTCACGTTTGGGGATCATAGGCCATGCGTGGTCCCTCAAGCCATTACATATGCCCAACACACAAGTGGCCTTATAATTTGAGGCCTAAGGGTATTAATACTGTGAAAGGATTAACCAGAGCCAAGCCAACACACAAGTGGCCTTATAATTTGAGACTTAAAGGTAAATCTTAATAGTAAGAACAGCAATTAAAAACTATAAACCTGATAGCACAATTCACAGATGGAATCTCCTTTTTTCTGGGACCAACGCTCTAGGCATCTCATATGAGCATACTGTGAGAATTCAATAATAAACACTCAGTAACGATAAATCTTTCAATTCACCAAAGACAACATATGCAAACTACTTTAATCTATCTCCTAAACCCTAAACCTCATACCTTCAAAGTGCCAGAATAGGCACAGGGATTTTCCATATTTTCTTTACTGTCCTCTTCCTGACAAATACGGCATTCAATTAATGTAGAATCTCCACTCTCCATGAGTGATTTTTGTTTAAAAACAAAATGACCAAAATTAATAGGAAGTCAAGAAAAATATTTTAAAAAGAAAACAATTACCATTATCAAAGGAAGAATGCGTATCAAGGAAAAAGATACTTCTCAAATAGAAGCAAAATTACCTTAGTCTTCACTAATATGTCTTCACGGAATCAAAATATCGCAAATCTTACTAACCTGAACCTGAGAGAGTTTTTTTGGGTGCTTTTCAGGACCCAGACCTGCCACTTCCTTTGGTTG
>LPNX010357085.1:7765-35943 GCA_001517045.1 Pseudotsuga menziesii
ACTTCATCCAGTCACACCCACGCCTACCTTCAGTCAAGGAGGATAACTTAGCCTTCTCCTACATTCAGGGAGGCTAACTGGAGCAATCCAGAGGTGATCTGAGTGTCATTAATGCACTTTATTGATAACTGATGGATACAATCAGTTAAACAAGGTAGTGGAGGTGCCTCCTCTCATTAAATTGATTATTTAATGATTAATTAATGAACTGGAGTCAACAGGGGTGCCTCCAACCACTTCTGATGTTTAGTTCCACTTCAGTTAACCTCATCGTGGTTCATTGGAGTCATTGAAGTGCTAGGACTTGATGGTTGGCTTGCTATGACATGTGTCTGATCTCTTTCAGTTGAGACTCAGTCATTTATTGCACTTCAACTTCAGTTATGGCTCAGTGGAGTCAATTAGGGTTTTGATCAGTGGTTAACTTGAGTGTTGACTATGGCTTACATTCAGTTAAGCTAGACTCACTCATTCAATTCGAATGACCCCCTAAAGAATTCAAATTGTTTCTCATTCATGCTTGTAGCATGACATTGTAATGTAATTTATCATTCTTTGTGTGAATATACAGAGTGGCTACTCATTCTGTAGTCCGATTACACCATTTCATGAGTTATTTGTTGATTAATCTTTGATGAGACTGATGTTTAGTCCCTAGATAAATGTGCAAGATTAATATTTCCATGTACCCACCGCCATACCTATACATTTAGGAACATTTCATACCCACTCCAAAGCCCCCAAGAGCAAGGAAACACTAGGTATGAGCTGGCTAAACCCAGCATTATTAAAAGATATATCTTTGGTGGGGAATCAAAAGTCACTTTCAGAAATGAACTTGTTTTGAATAGTTAAAATCCTTAATCAACCAAAAGCTTCATGCCTTGACCACAATGAATCAAATACCTACCACAAACTCCTGCTGCAAACTACAAAATACAAGGTTTAAGATATTTAAAAACATACCAGTAAGTACAAAATATTGGCATTCAAATAAAAAAAATTGTTTACAGTTACAAATTTGAAAACATGTAAAAAACACATTAAAACCAGCACAGAATCAGAAAAGGTCCTTAGTGTTATCCTCCATTTTATATGGGTGTCCACCGATGAGTCTAATCACTCTCCAGGGGTGAAGTTGTCATGATTGTAATCTTGAAATCAAATCTAAGTAGTTTTGAGTTGGTTTTGAAATTTGGACAGTTTATGGAGTGTATCAACAGTGAGCCCTTTCATTTTCAGTTATGAGCACACTAGGAGCAATGTTGGGTAGTCCTATGGGCATAAACATCTCTAGAATCAAGTATGAGAATCAAAGGGACAAATCTGAGCACTTTGGGAGCATTCTGAAGGTCACAACAAACAGTAAAGCATCTCAAATCAGCTATAATTAGGCCAACTTTCAGATCTAGGCACATTGTAGCAATACAATATGATGATCAATGGCAATAGGAGGCGGTCTTTGCGATTCTGTTTGTGAAAATGAGAAATCTGTGAGTGAAAGCAACCCTAAAATCTCATTCATATGCCTTATAGCAGCATCCACATGAATTTTGTGCACAAACAAACCTGTTTGACAGTAAAAAAGGGTATGAATCAACCCTATTTTGGCATCTTGGGCGCCCTTGTGCACTTATCTATCACCAAACAAGCCTACCTCTAAATATGGGCCAAATTCGAGGGTTAAAAGGAAGTTCTGGGCATGAATAGACCTATGAAAAGTGATGAATAGTGGAAAAAACAGGCTTTGAGAGATGTTGGGTTGAATTTGAGGGTTGAAATGACATTAACAAACAATTCTGGGCATAGATATGGACATAAAGAGCAGGCCTGGCCACTCTAACATCCTCAAACCTTCATTCTAGGAATAAATAAGGGCTGTTCCAACCTCCTAATCAACAATTTATAGCAGTATCATGAATTTTGGGTGCTTTTTCTCCACAAAAGGGGGGTAAACAAACCTAAATAAAACAAATATCATTTAATTTCAAATCCTATAAACCAAGTTGGATTGTTCTTTAGGTGATTCTCGGCAGTCTCTTGAAGGAGATCAATAGCAAATAACAGTCTTTGGTGGCTTTCCTTGCAACCCTATGTCACAAAACAACCCTAAAAATCTTTGGACCTGTGCACAAGAGAAGTAACAACCCCAGTTGTTCCTAAAATACCAAGTTTTTTCTGCATTTGGTAGCCTAAAAATTCTAATGTATGTGCCTCTTTTAGTTACATACAAGTCTCCATTCTCACTTATTTCTTGCATTGCCTTTTCCTAACATGAATTGGGTAGGCTTCACAAGCTTCATATGTATGCTTATGGCCATTGTACTTTGTCCTTTCAACATTGTCAAGATTGAGATGATTTGTTATGCATATGCATCAAATATAACACTACAATTTATGCCAATATATGTCTATACAAGGCCTGGAGGTTCTCCTTTAATGGACTATCTCCTTAAAAGAACATATCTTTGCATTCATCTAAAATAAAATTTGGATAGAAGTGATACGGAGTTGGTATGTTTTGGTGTATCATTTGGAGAATAACATCCTATAACAATAGTTGTTATTATGACTCTTAAAGGGTCCTAGATGAGATACTACCAGGTTTTAGGCCCTTGAGATTTCAAGCTTAAGAAGCCATAAACAACAGGTATGTGTGTGGTATGTGCACCCTAGCAACGATGGAAAAGATCATAAAACATATTAGGTAAAATGGATAATCATCTACAAAATCATTCAAGGGAAAACTAAAAACCACTTACAACCATCAAAAGTAAGGGTTACAACAACAGCGAGTGTAGAGTAAGGAGAGAGGAGTGGCCAGGAAAATGAATAATCGAGCCAATGTAGAGTGGAAAAGTGACCTAGAAGTTTGGCAGAGGAGATTAACCAAGATTCATTGAAAAAGGAACTAATGTCAAAGATGCTTTTTAATGGAAGTGACCAAAACACCTACTCCGTATCACTTCTATCCGAAGTAAATGTAGATGAATGCGAAGATATGTTCTTTCAAGGAGATATTCCATTAAAGGAGAACCTCCAGGCCTTGTACAAACATATATTGGCATAAATTGCAGTGTTATATTTGCTGCATATGCATAACATATCATCTCAATCTTGACAACGTTGAAAGGCCAAAGTACAATGGCCACAAGCATACATATGAAGCTTATGAATCCTACCCAATTCATGTTAGGAAAAGGCAATGCAAGCAATAAGTGAGAATGGAGACTTGTATGTAACTAAAAGAGGGGCATACATTAGAATTTTTAGGGCTACCAAATGCCCACACCTATTAACCAAACTCATTCTTGACACGCGTTTTATTTAACAATATTTTTGCTTATAAGTCTTTCTAAGTTTTTCGGCCGGTATTTTGCTATGCTTATGCCAAAAACAATTTCAGCCATGGTGTAGGTAGAACCAAACAGGTATTTGTCAGACATGTCTTCCTCCAATGAAGGGAGTTTGGAAAGGCTAGAGGAAAGTGAGACATCCAGTAGGTCTACAAGGGCTAGATCAACTAGATGTCAGAATATCATAAGAAAATTCAACAAACGTATGAAATTTTTTCTCAAAGGAGGGGGGTCATGTTCCTATGATGATGAGACAGTGGGAGACATCGACATGCCCTTAAGGTACCAACACCTAGTGAAACAATGGGTTCCTAAGGATCTTCCTCAAGTAAACAATGATTTTTGTGTGAATGAGAGGATATATAGAATTGCACCGTCGTCGTTGCATGGATTGGGGTTGTTTTGCATGGACGACACAAAGGTTGGATACGGTAGATGTACAGAATTGATGGAGTATGTTGGACCCTATTACAACTACAGTGATTGGATGCACCTGGTCCAATATACACGAAGTATGCATAGATATGGGTTGTCAGTGAATTATATACAACTGAAATACAAAGCTCAAAATGAAGGAGCAACGTTGTACATGGACGGAAGGCCAAAAACAATTGGTTATATTGCAGGGTTTATAAACAGTACACAAACAGGGTCTACACTAAAGCAACCCAACTGCATATTCGAGTCACATGAAGGAAACCGTGTCTTTGTATGTGCAATTAAATCACTAGCTTCTGGCGAAGAACTGCTTATTGATTACAGTTTGAATCGTGTAGATACAAACACGGTTAGTATGGTTGTGGTACAACAAACAATTTAACCAAGCTTTTATTAATTATTTTAACATCTATAGGACTTTTTGTTAGCATATAATTGTAATTTTATACTTTTCATGTTTCCTTAGGTAACTTTTAATATGTTTTTGATGCAGGGTTCTGTCAGGGGCACCTCCATCTCCGTAGATGTTTGTTGACCCGAGTCAAGGCAGCAGGTATACATCGATATTGCCAATGTAATATTAAATTTAGGATGGACATGCAAATACATTGTTATGTATTTTCATTAATATATTAGGTTCATTTATATAATCTTATCTATTTTCCATGCAGAGTGTTGATCAGGGAATCCAACTGGTTATTGATCAGCCAACTACAGCATCAGGAAACAACCAAAGATGAATGTAATTCTCCATTTCAAATACTTTAAAATCATAAACATGTATATCGTGACGCATAATGTTTATTTTGTTATGTATTCTTTTGTTTTTATGTTTGCGTTCATAATGGTAATGTTATCTACCTTTTTTTCAGATTGATCGGGGAAAGTCCCCAGCTGTTGATCAGACGACTAGAGCCTCGAGGCAACCAGTAAACCTAAATGTAGTTCCACATTCTAAATACTTCAAAAATGTACACATACAAAACATGTAGCATAGTGTTTATTTTTGTTCTATATTTGTTAGCTTTTACATATTACGTTCATTGTGATAATGTTCTGTACTTTTTTTGCAGGTGGTTGATCAAGGTAAGTCCCCATCTATTGATCAGACCACACCCTCATCTAGGTGTCATGTAATCCTAGATGTAATACCATGACTTATCATGATAGACAATTTTTGTTAATATAATTGTTTGTGCACACTATTGTTTCAAAGACTAAGCAATTTTTTATATATTTCAATTGCAGACAAGGGATTCGATTTATGAAACAGTGTCTCAAAACTATTTTAGAATGAGGTCTCCCAGTTGATGAGAGATAGTGAAATTAGAGAGACTGCGGACCCGTTGAGGGTGCTACAAAAGACCAGGGAAAAACAAAATGAGGAACTGATTCGTCTGACATTGGAAGTTCCACAAATAGAAGGGATCGAATAAAGGATTCAATTGTTGTTATAGCAACGTAAACAAGTGGACATAAGTTCTCGAATAATAATGTAAATTTATTTATAAAAACTTTATAATATTTGATTTTATATGCTATTGAACTTATAATACAATGGTTTGAATTTATAGCGCGCTATGGACATTATCAGTGGTGGTCAAGGACATGTTGGTCCCAGTGACTAAACCACTCCACGTACACCACATACTCCTCCCATATTGTCCACTGAACAGTCAGAAACACGCTCTGCAACACTCCCAATGGCAGCAGAGGGTGCAGCCGATGATACCCCACCCACAACAGATGTTGTAGAAGAAGGGTTGGATGCAGGGTTAGATAGAGATGTGGAAGCATTTCCTCGATCTTTTCATGTCACTAACACTGGTTCAATAGCATGTACATTTTTGGTGAATGAATAACTGGTTCCAATAAAGATAGAGAGGATTCCATTTCATTATATATTGTTCAATTTATTTTTTATAATTTGTGTCTAATACACCGATAATATTTTTAATGTTGAATAATGATGGCATTAATGTTTTGCAGAAAATGATATATTTTATAAACATATGAATGATTGGGCCTTGGAAATATTCGGGCCCATCATCTACACAATGTGGAACAAGCAGCCAAAATATTTAAAGGATGATCTAACTAATCCCTTGGTTAGTCTGTTCGGAAAAGATACCTTCGATACATCGAAGGTCCTACAGAAGGCTGGAAAACATCTAAAGATTGTCCGAGACTAGTATAGGGTTCACCTAGAAAAGAACCCTAGGTATGAGCACCCTCAAATGATTCCATCTATGGAGTGGAAAGCCCTGGTGGAATATGGAAAAGAGAAGGGCCTGAGAAAATCAAGAAAGATACCACCAGCTGAAACAGGGAGGTATGCAAGACATTCCAAAATGTAGTGGTAAGCCTTATTATTACTAGTTTTTATATCAATTTTGGTGAATCAACTAACATATTCAAAAAACTTAATTAAGCTCTCAGACACATCTAAGGCCACAAGGGCAAGAATTGAAAAAATTGGCCAACACAAGCTTGGGCCTGGTGGTTACTCCAACTTGGCGGCCCGATATGTAAGTATCGCAAAACCCAAATCCGCATCCAAATATCATACAGGTTATTATTTTTGTTTTGTTCTGGAAAAAAAATGTAAAATTAATGACATCATGCAAATATGAAGGCTGACTAGTTCAAAGAATTACCCAGTGTGGATTACATGAAGCTTGGATTTGAACAAGGCTTTGACACCGCTGTTAAACACCGGAGAAGCTTGTCTGGGCATACTGCATGATCTTCTAATGATCCATCTGGTGCCCAGGTATGTAAAAACTATATATTTTAATGATAATTTATTAATTCTCATGCAAATTGTTCCTTATAAATAAATTAACATAAATTATTTATTCCTTTTTGTCCAGGAACGTAATGATCCCGTTCATGTCGAGGATGTAAATGACCAACCAAACGAAGATCATGCTTCTCATCCTGGTAATGAATTTATTAATGAGCTACTATTTTTTATAGACCATTGCAGATGATGAACGTTAATTCTAATTCTACATAATTCAACTGCAGAGCATGTAGATGTAGATAACACATAATAGGTTGGGCCTATAAAAGGTAATGTTGAACATGTTGATGTACCCATAGAAGGTAAAAACACACATTCGCAATGTTTTTTTAAATGAATTACTCGTATTTATCAAAATATAAATATATTAATGAAAGATTATGACCTTTATTGCAGAAATTCATCACCCCTCGCTTGAAGTTCAACCTTGCGAGCAGACTAGTAGGGATACCGATGATCAGATTCTGGAAGATGTGACTCTAACTAAATATTTAAAGAGAAGAAAAGTAAAAAGGAAGTGACTAAAAAAATTGAGTAATTCTTATTTATAAAAAAAAACATTTAATGGTTTTTTCCTCTGTTTCATGAATGAATGTTTGAATGAATGCTTTAATGAATGGTTTACTGATTTTTTTTTTCTACCATTGACTAAATGAATGTTTTAATGAATGGTTTTTTTAGCTGTTGGATGATTTAATGGTTTAATGAATGATTTAAAGAATGATTTAATGAAATCATCTTTCAACTATTGAGTGAAATAATTTGTAGTAGATGCATTGTTATTTGGATTGTGAAATAGTGAAATAAATTGTTATTTGCAAGTAGATGCATTGGGTTTGGGGAGTTGAGAGTGATGTGAGGGCAGGGGGGAGGGGCCGTAAGAGATTCTATAATTTTAGTGTATAATTTTAACTATTGCTATTTGACTCCTCCATTGGAACTTGTTACAGATAGCATTGAGAAACATTTCCATAGTTAAGAGGCAAGAAATGGTGTTTTGATTAGATCGATGGCCTTATATACATAGTATTTTTGGTTATCCATGTTTTATCAAGTGATCTATTCTTAACAATTAATTTACTTGAATAGTTGAATAATATTGTAATTTACATTGTAATAGAGTTGTATTTATTTACATTGGTTTTGTTATTTTCATAAACAAACATAAATTTATTTGATGGGTCCTAACATGAAACTATTGCAACAAGACAAAATATGAAGTATGTTGAATGATGTTTTGAAAGGTAAAGCATAAGAAGACAATGTGAAGATCCACAAATCAAGGTATAATTATGTTTTCTTTTGTTTCATTGAGCTGTGTATTGGGTATTTATGCATGTGCACACACATACATTTAGTTGATGATGATGATTACCATACATTGAGGCGAACTTTGTTCTATCTGATCTAAACAATTACCTTAAATAGTTTGATTTATCATGATAACTGGCCCCTTGGTAATACTTTACCAATTCCATATAGCTAGGACAAAAAAATTAAATGTAGGCATTTCATTACAAGAAATATGATAGGCATTTGAGTTTGATAGGAATATGAAAGGTCAAAAGACAGAAAAAGATATATAGACTTGTGAGGAAAATGGAATCTGAAGCGTTGTTTCCCTATTATTCCACATGAGTATATTGTTATCTTCCCAAGTTTATCTTTCTCCAGTAGTTTTGTAATTTGTTTCTTAATCTCATATCTTATTCAACTTTCATGTTTGATTGTGCAGGGGAAAACCTATATTTATATTTGTGCTTATCCATGTAGGTTGTGAGTTGGGCATGGTGCACATTAGTACTTTTCAGTTTCCATTGTAACTTTTCCCACCAACATCACTGTGCACTTTATTACTCATAATTGCTAATTTGTTACAAAGTCTTCTTTGTGAAAATCTTTGATTAGGCATTTATATCTTTCTTTATTGCTTCCAATTTATCACTGAGTTTAAAGTGGTCACTTAGAGCAAACATCTCAACTCTGAAATACAACAGAAGAATAATTGAATTGATAATTATGGTAACAAAGTATTGAGATCTTCTTGAAAAAATAAAGATCTATTTGATACTTTGTTTCTGGAAGGCATTGTTTGAATGCTTAAGTTATAAAAACTGTTTATTTTTTTTGTTTTCAGGCAATCTTCCAAAGGTATCCACGGTCTGAAAAAGAGTATCAATCATTTTCACTGATTTACAATGATAGATCACTAGATTTGGTATGACATCTTTTCACTAAAGGCAATAGTTTCACATTTGTTGGAAACGGTTTTGAGGTTCTTTCCCAAGGAAAAATTGTTTTTATTGAAGAAAGCCCATTTGCAGCCATGACTTTTGGTGGTGTTGATCCTAATCACTTCAAGGGTAAACATTAATATGCTCATGTTACTTGAAAGGGTTACTGGAAGGTATGACATTCTATTATCACTTCGGATGTTTTGTAAGCAAGTAAAGACGTACTCGTGGTTTAAGTGAATTTGTGAGCTCAACAAGTTGACAATAATCAATATTTGTTTTGCATGAGGGAACAGCTTGAGGCCACATTTAGAAGTAATAATGAAACAATGATTCATCATACCTCTATTTTATGTTGAACAAAAGCTTCATGCCAATATCATAGGTCTAGCTATGTCAAAGTGTCCAACAAAGGCATCTATGATTTGTTGGAAGTGACTAATAAATTCAATGCTAGGTGGTGAAACCATCTAAGAGCTTCATCCCTGAATGAATCAAGGGAAGTTTCAATATAATGTTGTTTTGAGGCATCCACTCAGAACAAGTATCAACAAAAGCATCAACATGGGCATCATGGTCTTGGCTAGGGACTCAACTATTGGTATTTTGACTTCCTTTATTATTATTATTATTTTAATGCTAAGTGTTAAAATTGGTTCTATTTCAAATTGCAGGCTAGGTTTCTACAAGCAACAGTCAATTGGAAGAAGAGTATAGGCTTCAATGGTAACATTTTTTCTTAAACCTATACTTCTAGCAGATTAGGAAAAATTGTGCTTGGGTGATATTGTGAAGGAACCCAGTGCCTTGCTTTAATGTTAGTTAATGTCAAACTTCAAATCTTAATTGAAGGGATGCCAAATTTTCACTTTAGCATGGCTAAGCCTTCTTGTTTTGGTTACAGGAACTCTTCGAATTGAACCCAAACCACAAGAGCCTACAAAACACCATTAAATATCAATCCTTCTTTAAGCTTTTATATAAATTCATTATTTTTTGTCTTCATCTCTATCTGTTGTACTATTAGAAGTTGACAGGTTTAACAGTAATTTAAGATTTGGTTATCCTTTTTGCTAGGTATGATTGGGATGCTACAACAACAATGGGTTTCCTGTAGAGATATGGACTTGCAGGCGTATATTTCTTCAATTCCTGAATGCTTTTATTGTCATAATGTTGCATATACTTATGTAAAGTATTCTAGCCTCCTAAGAGCACATCATTTTTTTGAATTTTGATCCAACCTCTGCACATAGCATTTTTTGAACTTTGAAGTAATTCATCCCTGATTACAGCATATTTTTAACATCTTAACATTGTGTCTATTATCCTTTGGTTACAGCTGGACATTTGAATTTTTTTATCAATGAATTCATATAATTTAGAAGGGACTGCCATGCTTTTCTTTTGTAATATCAAGTTTCCAACTCCACTGCATTTGATATGGTTGGAATTTGCTGATGCATGTTTAAAACCACACTTTAATACTGCACAATGTTGCATGTACATAGTTCTTGTAGTTTTTTTATTACAAAATGAAGCCATTCCTTGTCCTGCAATGAATTTGGCCTTGGATGTTTT
This sequence comes from Pseudotsuga menziesii, assembly GCA_001517045.1. NCBI lineage: Eukaryota > Viridiplantae > Streptophyta > Pinopsida > Pinales > Pinaceae > Pseudotsuga > Pseudotsuga menziesii. Next base: position 18,181 of record LPNX010357085.1, read on the forward strand.
CTGGTGGCATTTAATTGGAATTTTGGCCTTTCACCATCATGTGCATATTAAGGGATTGTGTTTGGGCATATTCCTTGTCTCATAGATTCATGATTTTCCCTATATTTTTTTAGTCTCCTGTAAACCATGTTTGGGAATGATTCTTGAAATTGTGTTTTTTAGTTCTAACATGTACTATTTTTAGTTTCTAAATTGCTAATCAATTTCTGCATTTGACATGGTTGGACTACAATCCAGATGATTTTAAACTGAACATTGAGTGCAACCATGCAACCCTCTTTGGGCACAGGTAAGCAAACTTCCCACTAATGTTCTATCAAACCGCTAATTCTAGTGTCATTGGATTCTGGTAAATTTAGTGTAAACTCTGTCAGTTATCCACCCCTTGATAGTTTTATTTCCTTATGATCTCTCCTAGGGACCAAATTATATGTTTATTTATGAATTTTTACAGTCCAGTAGTAAAATGGATGATATCTTTGGGAATTAATATATGATAACCTTTTTCAGCTATCATCACGAGTTGGAAATGGCCCAAATTTATGGGATACTTGGTAATATTGACGCAAACACTGGAGATGCCCAGACAGGTAATGGGGATTATAGTCCTTTTTTGTTTGATTGAATTCATAAGTTAAATCCACTTTCAAAGAATGGATCGCATCCCTTTCTGAGCTAATATTTTGTATTTTGTATTCAACATGTCTAGGTTGGGATACTAATCAATTTCTCATAGATATTAGTGAAGAAACTTTGATCATGTTGATTGTTAGAATGTAAGCCTTTACTTTCTTTTTATCCAGAGAAGTCTCTAATTGATTTCATGTTTATGAATGTCATAAAAATTGTAAAATCCTACTTACACAACATCTTTACCTTTTATTCAGGGTGGGCTTGCACCTGGTGGTTTCAACTTTGATGCAAAACTTTAAGTACTATGGAAGTCGTCAACTTATACATTCCTCATTATGAACAACCACAAAATATTCATGCGTTCAAGACATTAAAATGTTACCACTGTTACTACATGTTTAAGTGAACTACACTACACCGCTTCCTGAATGGAAACCTGTCGAATTTTTTTTTTAATTCTACCACCAGGCATCACTTTTCTGATGGATTTCCGACACTTTTGTTGAAGCTCTGACACCTTCAGCCGACGATCAACCGACGCTTTTGTTGAAAATCCAACACCTTTCCCGTTGAATATTCAACACTTTATGAAAAACCACCAACGGTTTTGCCATTCCTTCGACACTTCGGCCCATTGGAAGACTGACACTTCAAGTGTCGGTTCGTGTCAGATATTCAACGGGTTTTCCATGCCTCCAAGACTTCAGCCCATCGGAAGGCCGACCCTTCAAGTGTCGGTAAGTGTCATATATTCGATGGTTTTTGCAAGTTTTTAGTGGCACTTTGAAACAGATAATGGTCGAATATGCGACACCATGGTTGCATCGGATATTTGACCGGCATTGATTACATGTCGAATATTCGATGTCATGCCACTGATGGCCAAAAAAAGTGCACGTGTCAAAGATACGATAGAGAAGAGTCGAATTTTAGACAAGCAAGGTGTCGGATTTTGGGCTCAATTTCTGTTGTGTATGAACCTATAACTCTTGAAGAAGCAATTAGGAAGGCTAAGTACTGCTATGAGCAAAGCAAAGGGAAACCTGATTACCATAATACATGGAAGGACAAGAAGAATGAGAAGTTGGATCAAGGAAGAAAGGTTTCAAACCTTCTAACTTCAGGAATCAGCAGAAGCAACCATCACAAGTTAGAAGCATCCAGCTAGAGTGGTGGGAGAGAAACCAAGGGATCCACAGTAAAACAGAGAACCCCTCCAATGTTGGAGATGTGGAGGACCCCACATGTGTAGGAATTGTCCACTAGAGAATGAGAGTACAAGGCCAAATTACAACATGCAAGAAGCAGGAACAGTGGGTTAAGTAGCAAGGGTTGTCCCTAGGATTTATGCAGCACTGGAGGACTGCCAGGAAGACCACCAGTCCACTGTGGTTGAAGTTGCAGGTAAGATCATTGATCAATCTATTTCTATATTGATTGACCCTTGTTCTACTCACAGTTACATTACTCCTAGAGTAGTGGATATTTGTGCATTTACGAAAGTAAAGCATAACAAATCTTAGTTAGTTCAGTTAGCAACTGGAACTAAGAGAAAGGTTAGTGAAGTGATAGAGAAATGTCCATTGAGTATGAATGTGTTGGTCACTTGCGTAGATATGAATGTTCTACCACTTGGTTCCTATGATTTTCTCATTGGAATGGATTGGTCAGAAGCTCACAGAGTAAAGCTTGACTGTTATAATAAGGCTTTTGAGTGCCTGGATGAGGAAGTTAACTCAAGGATTGTGAAAGGTATTCCAAAGGTGATTTTTGTGAGGCAGGTTTCAGCAATGCAGTTGAATAAGTTATGTAGGAAAGGTTACCAGTTATATGCAGCTCATATTTTGGAGGCAACAAAGAGTGAAACTCCTAGGTTGGAGGAATTTCATGTGCTGCGGGAATTCAGGGATGTGTTTCCTAATGAAATTCTAGGGCTTCCTCCAAAGAGGGACATTGATTTCACAATTGAACTTGTGCTAGGAGTAGCACCAATGTCCAAGACACCCTACAGAATGAGCATGCTAGAAATGTTAGAGCTAAAGATGCAATTGCAAGAGTTGTTGGAGAAGAAGTATATCAGACCTAGTGTGTCTCCTTGGGGGGCACTAGTTCTGTTTGTAAAAAAGAAAGATGGTACACTCAGATTGTGTATTGATTTTAGACAACTGAACAAATTCACAGTGAAGAATAAATACCCTTTGCCTAGGATTGATGATCTCTTTGATCAATTGAGAGGAGCAAAGGTATTTTCCAAGATTGACTTGAGGTCTGGTTACCATCAGGTAAGAATCAAGGATGAATACATTCATAAGACAACCTTCAGAACAAGGTATGGGCATTATCAGTTTGTAGTGGTACCATTTGGTCTCACAAATGCACCAGCTACATTTATGTGCCTTATGAACAGTGTCTTTAGCAAGTACTTTTACAAGTTTGTTCTTTTCTTCCTTGATGACATTCTTGTTTATTCCAAGAATGAGGAAGAGCACAAAGAGAACTTGAGATTGACATTGCAATTGCTTAGGGGGCATCATCTGTATGCAAAGCTAAGTAAGTGTGACTTCTATAGAGACAAAATTCAGTACTTGGGTCACATTATCTCCGATGAGGGTATATCTGTGGACCTTGAAAAGATAGAAACCATTATGAATTGGCCTACTCCAAGAAGTGTGACAGATGTGAGATATTTTATGGGACTTGCAGGATATTACAGGAGATTCATTGAGGGATTCTCCAAGGTTGCACATGCCATCACTTCTTTGCAAAATAAGGGGATAAATCTTGAATGGACCTCGAGGTGTGAAGGAAGCTTCCAGCAGTTTAAGAATCTTCTCACAAGTGCACCAGTATTGAAGGTTGGAAACCTAGAGAAAGATTGTTTGGTGTGTACCGATGCATGCAAACAAGGGCTTGGAGGAGTCCTTATGCAAGACAACCACATTGTATGTTATGAGTCAAGAAAGTTGAAGGAGCATGAGAAGAATTACGCTACTCATGATATAGAGCTTGCAGCCATAGTACATGCTCTCAAGATGTGGAGGCATTACTTGATGGGTAGAAGATTTGAGGAGAGGACAGACCATTATGGTCTGAAGTATTTGTTTGATCAGCCTACTCTAAATGCTAGGCAAGATAGATGGCTGGAGTTTTTATTTGAGTTTGATTTTGAAATCAAGCACATAAAAGGAAAAGAGAATAAGGTAGTCGATGCACTCAGCAGGAAGGTGCAGGAAATGCATGTGGCATCTCTTAGTACTTGCCACTCAAATTTGAGGCAGCAGATTGTTAATCATACTACTAGAGATGAATTGTATGTGCAGGTCAAGGACAAATTGTAACAGCAAAGTCTTGAAAAGAGGTATGAGGGATATAAATTGGAAGAAGATGGACTTCTTACTTATAAAGGAAGGATTTATATTCCAAATGTAGCAGATATGAGGAGAGTTGTTATGGATGAGATCCATCAAGCTCCATATTTTGGTTACCCAAGATATCAGAAGACAATTGCTACAGCCAGAAAGCAATATTTATTTCTAGGGATGAAAGGGGACCTGACTGAGTATATTTCAAGTTGCATGAAATGTCAGCAGGTAAAGGTTGAGCATCAACACCCTGCAGGTTTGTTGGAGATTTTGCCGGTTCCAGAATGGAAATGGGAAGTTATTTCCATGGATTTTATTACAGGATTGCCAATGACTTGGATACAACATGATTACATCATAGTTGTGGTGGACAAGTTGACAAAGGTAGCACATTTTATACCATTTAAGTCTACGCATAAGAATGATGACATTGCAAAGATCTTCATGAAGGATATTTTCAAATTGCATGGATTACCTAAGGCAATAGTCTCTGACAGAGATGTCAAGTTCACTTCCAATTTTTGGAGGGGTTTGTTTGCAAACTTGAGTACAAAGATAATTTTCAGCACCGTGTACCATCCCCAAGCTGATGGTCAGACACAGAGAGTTAACCAAGTGCTTGAAGACATTCTTCGCATGTATGTGATGGACAAACCAACCAAGTGGGAAGATTATTTACACTTGGTAGAATTTTCTTAGAGTAATGGATAGCAAGCATCCTTGGGGATGAGTCTGTATGAAGCTTTGTATGGCAGAAGGTGTAGGACACCAGTGACTTGGGATAATCTAGTGAACAAGATTGTGATTGGTTTAGAATTGCTCAAGGAAATGGAGCAAGAGGTCGTAAATATTAGGCAGAATATGAAAGTATCTCAAGATAGGCAAAAAAGCTATGTTGATAAGCATAGGGTGAACAAAGAGTTCAGCGTTTGGGATCATGTTTACCTCATAGTGAAGGAAAAGAAGAGTTCCATGAATTTGGGCAGTTGTGCCAAGCTATACCCTAGATATTGTGGGTCGTTTGAAGTGCTTGAAAGCATAGGGCCAGTTGCATATAGACTTGCATAACCTGCTAGCACTAGAGCTCATAATGTTTTTCATTTTTCTTTGCTTAAGAAATATGTACATGATCCTAACCATGTGATAAATTGGCATGTGATTTAGGTGGAACTCGAGGGAGAGTTCCAAATCGAGCCAATGTGCATCCTCGACAAGAAGGTCACCATGCTCCGGAATCTAGCAATAGGACAGGTAAAGGTACAATGGGAGCACTACGGTCCTGAAGAGGCTGCGTGGGAGCTAGAGGATTCCATGCGATTGGTACATCCATTTTTGTTTAATTTTGTGGAACACTGAGACGATGCTAGTGTGGCATTTTGTTCAAAATTTTGTAAGCACTAAGCACAGTGCTATTGAAGGGGGAGGGGAATGTAACACCTCGGTTTTGACCTCATTGTATTAATATATGTGATGTAAATATTATATCGAATCATGAAAAGGATCTCAAGGCCAAGGCCCTATCATTTATTGATGTTGGTGAATAGGCGATCATGGTTGATGCCTATGGTTTCTATGCTAAGTCAATCATGCTTGTAAACATCATGTAAATATGCAATATAATGAAAACCCATAGCCAGCTATGTCAAGGAAACGAATAATGAGATGGGGGCATGATATTCCTAAGGATAAAGGGGTGGGAATGTTAACCTTGATCCTGTTTGGGGAAAATCCATGTGTCATGGGGAGAACCCATCAGAACTGTCAACTACTCTCTTTCTTGTCTTTTCTTCCTAACCATTTATTCTTCCAGGAAGTGGTTTGGGTACTTATTTCTTGGAAGGGAAGAGTATGGTAAATTTCAAATGGGGCAGAGCACCCATCTCTGGGGTGTTGTGTTTTGCTTGCAGGGACAAGAAACACCAGAACTGTATGTTAGTTTGACCCCTACGTTCACGCTTGGTTCCTACTCTCACATTTTAGAGATCTACGAGGGCATTCGCGGGAATCATCATACATCATCTTCACTCCCCGGCAGTCATGTAGAAGCGGCAGAACAACAGAGCTTTCCTTCTATGTGTGTATCCTTCGCGTTTTGCGAGTGTTAAGCGATAGTGTGGTAGCAGTGGAGCTCTACCCATGTATTCTTCACATCCTGCTAGCATATTTCCCCTAGAAATACTGTGATTGTTGCATTGTAGTGTTGTATGAGACTACAGAGTGCATGAAGCCCTGTTACTCGGGTTCAGAGTAAGCCGGTGATGTAGAGTCTCCCTATGGTTGTTGTGTTGTGAACCCTGGTTCGGGTATGATTGTGTGCGAGACTTAGGGATGGGAGATACATAGAATGTGCTTGATAAACCTGGTGTGGAATCTCACAGTAAGATAAGAGTGGTTGGTGAACCTACCATGCACATCCTAAAGAGCACTGGAAGGGAAGGCGTATCCTAAGGGACTGTGGAGTAGAGAAGGAGACACTTCTTTATGTTGGGTGTGTAGGAAGAGGGGGATCCAGGCCATATAGATATTGTGAAGGTGTCCTTAGCTCTATAGATGAGCTCACTAGCTTATCAGTTCTTCCTACCCATTTCCTTAGGTAGCCTGATAAACCCAACTGGAAAGATTTTTTCGCTGGTAGCCTGTGAGACCCATCGGTTGGCTAGGCTATGTCTGTTGCACCTGACCTGGTAAGTAAAATTTGGCTGGATAGCCTGATAAACCCATTTGTTGGCTTGACTAGTCCTTAAAGGTGAATGTTGGATTAATTGTGAATAGTTAGTGAAACCCAACTATGAGATGGCTTGGTTGAATGGCCTATGAAACCCATCTGAGGGATGTTTTTCCCTTGTAGCCTGTGTAACCCAACTATGTTGGCTTGGCTGAGTTTAATTGCATCCTTGGCTATGTATGAATCTGCTAGTGTTCCCTTATTCCTTGAGGAAATCATGCCCATATCGGGGGTGGCAATGTTGCTGAGAGATTAAGGAGCACACTGGCCTGTGGTTGGGTGGAACGTTGCAACGATATAGCTGGTTGCGGGACAAGCATTCTTCAAGATAAGTGTTCTTGTCCACATACTTCTCTGTAACTGTAATTATGGCATCGTATTTGATTAATGGAATGTGATGAACATGTTTCTATGTTGAGTTATGTTGTGTTCCCTGAATAACTGTAATTATAGCCATCTACGTATGTTTTTCCTTCAATGCATTTTACTAAGTTGTAGGGTAGATTGGCCAGTTTGGTAATGGCCTAGATGATCAGATCAGTCCAATAATTTAGCTGAAAAGTTGAGTTTTATTCTAGAAATCCTCATTTACGTAGTTAACGGGATTAAGGATTTTGCGGGATGCGGGATGCAAGATGCGGAACGTCGTTTCGTAGATTTTGGTTTCCGCAGATTTTCCTTCCGCAACTTGCGGGATGCGGGATCGCGATGTTGCGATTTCCATATTTACAATCCCGCAAGTTAATTTTCTCCATCGTTGATCTATTCGCGATGCGGGATGCAGGATCCGGGATGCGGGAAGTGAGATCAATATTTTTGTGTAACTTTCAACCCCGCACCTCAGGCTTTCCACAGCATTGATTTTTGTGAGTGAATTCTGAACCGTTGATTTAGATCTGGTCTGCGGGATCATCTACGATCGTTGATTTCATCGCGTTTTCTCTTTGTCGTCCGATCTCCTCTAAGATATTTCCTTGCATACTGTTGACTTGATCCATGGAAGTTAGAAGGAAGCGTGATTGTGTTGGAAATGTTGAGATGTGGTTCATGGCCATGCCCTGTGGTCGATGAACAGTGAAGGCTCTCGATGAAATTTTTAATTCTGCATGGAAATGGGGTATGGGTACATGACAGCGAGGCTCTAGAGATCGACATGAAGTTGGAAGCTTCCCTCATTGGATAAAATATAGTTGGCATGAACCAAATTCATATGCAGTTAGCAAACTTGACACTTCAGTTACAAGACATTAAGAATGGAAAGGAACAACGTGAGGATCTATAGTGCACTCAGTGTCGTGCAGACGAAAATACCAAGGATACTTGCCCAGATTTTTGAACCTATATGTTGTTGGGGGCATCGAACCCTTTGAGTTGTGAAAGTGTACCATGGTTCCACATCTGTCAAGTATATGGGCACCGACATGAGGAACGTGGATACATGCAGAAGATGGTGACAAAGCTGGAAAATCTATACTGCTCATTTTTTTGATCTGTCGAGCATGAAGATAAATACTGTTGTGCATATGACCTACTCTAAGAGAGAACACACGACTCATATTATGTGAAGGGAGAGGATCACTAGGAGGTACATTTGTTGTAGTTGTAGGTGGTGCAACCACCACCTCCACCGCAGTACATACCTCCACCACAGATGCAGTTTATACTGCAACTGTAGATCCGACAGCCAAAATAGTGTAGAAATAATAGATCAATGCTATGTGAAATGATGCTAAAAAGAAGCACAGGAAATAGATCTTGCTACTAAGAATTATCACAAGCATACACAGGAAAAATAGAGAGAAGAAAAGAGACTGAATCACATGAATGAAGAGATGAATATTGGTGTGTATCCTTCCATTGAATAATTATGAATAATAGAGTACATAAATAGATCTTCCCTCATAGGAAAGTCGAATTGTATGGAAACAACTCATAAAGCTCAAAAAGGCTGACTTACCCAAACATAGCAAACCCCCATAGGTGGATAAAGCACTTGCTAAATCTATCAAGGACCTCACGAGTTGGAAAAAGCATGAGTGATTTGTCAAGGAGATGGAAATAACATGCTAATCCTAGAAAATGGAGAAAAACTAATGGAGGATGGGTTGGAAACAAAAGCTCCCAGTTTCCTAGTTGACTAGCTTTTATCTTATCCATAGAAAAGCAGAAAAAGTAGAAAAAGCAGAAAAAAGCAGAATCTACTATAAGGTCCTGCATACTAATTCTAGATGAACCCAGAATCAGAAATAACTCATTCCTAGGATATAGATGGCATGCATTGACTTTAAAGTGCCACCTAATTAAGCTAGTGGGTGAATAATTAATCAAATAATGATTAATTATTTTATCCTAAGTTGTGAGTGGGTTTAATATATTCCAACAAATAGTAGTTTTCCCCATAGTCACAGTAAAAACATATGCAGATGGCACTGCAGTAACCACAATACATCCAGTCAGCACACTATGTTTAGCAGTAGCCAAATACCCCACAGCAGTAATTGGCTCAGCCATAGTACCAACAACAAGGAGGATTTCACAGAGGATTTTGAGGACGAGGAGGAGGCTTTGGTCAAGGAGTTGAATGAGATCATGGACCTGTTGAATGTTACAATTGTGTTCTATTGGGTAATTACCAAAGAGATTGTCCATAGCTACAGTGTACATGCACGTATTGTACCATTATTTATCACACTATTGAGAACTTTCCACAACTGATTGTGAGATGATAGACCGGAAATGTACCGCAATTATAGAATCATAATCAATTATAGAACCAGAATCAGTTGCAAGGCCAAAATCAAGTACAAAATCAGCCTCCATTACAGAATCAAGCACATAACCAAATTCCAATTCAGAACCATAATACAAGTCAGAATGTGGATCAACCTATGAATCCACCATTGAAATAAAATCAAGGACCAATAGTCACGATGATTTCAGCGGAACCCAGGACATAGGATGTTGATCTCATGGTCATCACGCATGAAGGTCCATGGGAGAAGATGGGCACCATCCACGAGTTTGGTTGGTTGGGAAGAAGAAGGCACAGTTTGACATCGATGCTGAGAAAGACACATTCTTTCAAGCATGTGATGCGATCAAAATAAATCCTGGTAAGTCACTTGTCTGTGAATGCCTACTTCTTATGATTCTTCTTTGGAGGCAGGACCATCACGACAACATGGTACCTTACAGATATTCTTTGAAAGTTGTTTTTCATTGGAAAGAGATCCCAATTCTCTTATTGATATGGAAAGCTTGTTGTTTCGACCAGCTAAAGAATGGAAGGATTCCGCAGTAAATTCCCTGCATAAGAAAAAGACAAGGAAAGAGATGCACATGAACATTCAGATTGGGGACTATGAAGTAGATTCAGCCATCCCGGATATGGGATCAAATGTTAATAAATTGACAAAATAGACATGGTAGAATATGGGTAGGCCAAAATTGGGCTGGTATCTAGTATAGTTGTGATTAGATAATAAAGGCAAGGTTCAACCAATGGGGCGTGTGTCGCACCTAGTAGTTGATGTTGAGGGCATGAAGATCTATTCTAATTTCGATGTGATTGAAGTTTTTGATGGTGAAGGTTCCTATCCTGTGTTGTTGGGGATCATATGGGACAATGATAGTATGGCAGTGATCAATTTCAAGAAGTGCATGATGACATTTGAGAACAAAGACATGAGAGTCATCACTCCAATGGATCCAAATGAAGGGAGAAGATACATTGAACCAATGAAGGATGAAGTTTTCATAGGATGGGATCACACTTATAATATTTCAGAAGATTATATACATTTGACTATTGACGAAGAACTTGGTTGGCACGGCACTATCGTTGCATCATCTGACTCTAACGATGCTTTAGAGAATTGGAATAACCGCTTGCATGAAATGTCACTATAGAAGTGCGGTTTTATTACACAATCGTTGTGTCATATAGCGACTGAGGTTATTGAATTACCCATTTATGAAGGACTGTCTTAGTTACCCAAGTTTCTTGTGGAGTTTGAAGAGAAGGTGTCAAAACCACAACGGTTGTTGGAATTGGAGGAAGAACTAAAGGATACCCTAGCATGCTGGTGGGAAACCCATAAGATGTCTATCACTGGTTGGTCACAGTGCTGAAGATTGTTGACAGTTCTCTTCAAAGAAGTTGAAGTATACCATGATGGACAATACGACAGACAGAATAGTCCTGATGGTCATCTGCTTCAATGTTATACTTTGTGGGCATCATGACTGTTACACATAAATCTCATCATCATCATGTGATGAGATCCCAAACATCAGTTATTGACCTGAATCCCAAGCTGTGAAGTGAAAATGCTAGCCCAGACTTCAAAATATTGCATATAAAATCAAAGCATCGCTTCTGCCTTTAAGTCAAGGGGTGTTACCCTCTTCAGAAACACCTACAGTCTCTTAACAGTAGGTGGTTCCACCATGTTTTCCTCTTGTTCAGGGCGTCGTTCTGCCCTGTGACCGCTCTTTCATAGTGTAGGAGAAGCAGTGCCCTTGGTAAAAATTGAAAAATAGAGGTTTCCACAAAGCTTCTCAAAGGAAGGCTTTGTGGCACCTTTATCCCTACTCCTGAGGACCACTTGGACTCGAGATCCATACTTTTGGGATCTCCCTTCCACCTCACCCACCATTTATTCAACCATCCCTATCCTCCCAAGGCCTATAAAAGTGGGCTCATACCCCATGGTTGAGAGAGAGAAAATTTATGATGTTGCATTGAGATTCTGGCTAAATCAGTAGGGTGAGCATAGAAGGAGCAAGTTGGAACTTTTGGGGACAAGGAATTGGCATGTGAAGGAGCATATCAACAATAAGGCGTAGGTTGTAAACTTCTTCTTCATCTTTAATGCAAAGTTGGTTCCTTACTCATAAAATATGTTATGTTGTAATCATGTATTTGATTGTTGTATTCCTTAGTCACTAACATATAATTGTGGATTATATTCTAGTGTTTTTTTATCTTGTTTGCTTGTTTCATGTGATTGTCCAGGTATGATAGGGAAGAGCCATCACCATAGGAAGCATCTACACTACTTCATCAAAGAGACTTATTCCATATCTCCACAACTTCTAGGGGAAGTATTCCATCTCTGTTGTAACTCATTTGTTATAGATCTGAACCATTCAAACTAGAGGAACAACTCTTTTCCGCAAGAGGTCCATTTTTCCTAGAAACAAATCTAGAGATTCCACTAGGGAGGAGTTTTCAGCACATCTGATCTTCCTTGGTATTCAAACCCTTGTCTAAAATCCAAGCTCCAATCTTTCATTGGTTATATCTACTATCTGATCTAGTGAGGTATTGTTTCAGTTAATCAGGTCTACTAGTTGATCTAGAGAGATATTGGTTTGATACAGTCATATATGTTCAGATCTGGGTCATTCTTACCTTATGTACTTCATTTTCCTGTCAATTCATGATTTTAATGCTAGTATTATGGTATCTCACTTTGCGTTTTTCGCCATTGTTTTGTTTTTTTTAATTTCTACAGGACACCGTACATGCACAGTAGGAAATAGGTAGTGCCACCACCTATGTTCAGTTATAAGTAAGTGGTGCCACTGTCTATGTTCAGTTATTAGGAAGCGGTGCTAATCCAGAACTGCTTTGTCACCAACCCTCAAGAAGTGGTGCTAGGTAGGTCTTCTACTTGCTTGTCATTTCAAAACTTTGGGATTTTTGTTTTTTGTTTAGTATGTGTTTGGGCTTATTTGCAAATATCTGAGTAGTTAGATTCAAAATCTGGATGTAGTAAATGCTTGTTTTGTTGAATTCCAAAGATAGGTTACACTCATCATTTTGATTGATGTATGCTTGTATTTTTCATTTTTGAAAGGAGTACTTGGAAGTTTAGCTCAGTTAGATCTCTTTTTGTTGCTTGATAATAGTGAAAAGGAAGACTTGCTTGTTGGTTTTATCTTTCATGTTCCATTAATTTTACGAAGAACTTCTTCTTACTATTAAAAGAAAAAATTTGTTGAGATTTGATTTCTATTTGAAGATGAATTATTGGATCTCTGACTAGCCTCATAAGCTTTCAAATCTCCATATCCTTCTTTATTTTTACACTCTTGTCTCATCAAAAGAAAAAATATCATAGTTTTAAGTTAGGTCTTTCCATTTTTTGAAGAAAATTGAAAAAGTATTTAGTGTGCCTTTGAGTATTTGTGTCTTTCTTTTTAGGAAAAGAGATCTCGCCTCATTTGCTTGCTTTCAAATATCAAATCTAAAGTGTGTTGCTTGTTTGTATTCTCAAAAATATTTGTTTAGTTAGATTGTTTGGGAAATTTTTTGGTTTTGAAACGAAATTGAAAAAGGAAATACTCTCTCATTCCCCTAGGTAGGCATGCTTTGAATGGTAAAGTGAAAAAAATTGCATGGTTTTACTTTTATGTCATAACTCCATGCATTCACCTAACCGTTCAACTTAAAATTCACGGTAGCTATATGTTAAAAATATTAGTAACTTGAGTGATAGGTTAGAGATGTGTTCTGGCATTGTAAAACGTAGTAGTTGTCATTTATTTCCTGCACTGCAACCCGGTACTTGCGTGGTTCTTCCACGTACTGTCAGTATATAGAACAACCTTTCTCATGCCCTTGAGGTATATCGAAAGGTACTTCATGTACTCGATTGTATATCAGAAGGCCCCTTTTGAACAGTTGTGCATTAGACAGCACTACTACGAATTTGAAATACTACATACCTTGTGTATATCGGGAGGCCCTTCTAATAATCCTGAGACCATTTGAGAAAATCCCTTTTGGTCATCTTGTTGGATCAATACACCGAGAACAGCACTCGAGGAAATTACTACGCATGTGTCATCCAGGTAGTCGGGTATTCAGGTGAGAGATGGTTGATCCTCCTCACCATGCTTTATTGATGGACCTTGCGGTATATAGCGAGTTGCAAGAACTTGAAAATCCTAGTGAGGAACCAACTTGTTCAGCCCCTCTTGTCACTTAAGTTTTCTTGTGGCCTGTAGTTTGTGTAGGAGGAGTTTTGTGTGATTTTTCTAGTTTTGAAACCCTAGGTTAGGTTTTAGTGACCATACAATCTGGATGAGTTTCAATTGAGATGATCTAGAAGAAACCAGGGCTTACCACCTGACTTCCCACCTGTCACAGGGGAAATCCCAATGGAAGCCACAGATCAAGGAGCTGCAACTGACTCCCATGTAGAAGGAATCCTAGTCGTGGAAAGTGGAGAACAATCCACTACTTACATTAATCCCTTGGTCCAAGAGCCTCCTACGATTGACACTTCCTTTCATTCTCCGATGGAAGGTCATACCGATAGTCCTGTTGAAACTGAATATGGCCCTAATGCTCCTTTTTGGAGAACTTCTATGGGTCAAGCCCTTTCCAAATTTTGGGTTACTAGACCTTCTTTTGAGAACCCTCCATCGGGTGAAGATGAGTATAGAAGGATCCAAGCATCTCTTAATCATGGTTGTAATTTTCAAGAAACAATGGAAAGAATTATTCCCTCACCCATACCTCACAAAGAACCTATGTCAGCTCTTTTAACCCATCTTTCAGATCCTTGGCCTTCTAGATATCATACACTTGCCAAGAATTTAGATCCTATTGATGATCTTCCACCTCGTGGTGTGACTCCTCATAATCCAAGTCAAACCTCCAACCCTACAGTTTCAAATCCTGGGTATGTTTCTAGTCCTCCCATACCCTCTATAGCTAGGGGGAAATCCTTAGATCAAGCAGGTTCAATACGTTCCAACACCAGGAGGAAACCCCCGATGTGAGTTACGTTATTTGTTAGTGGAGTTTCTGCTAGCGCTAGATAGATTTCTGTTGTAGGAAAATCCGTAGTGGTTGTTCCTCCCACAAACACCAATATAGTAATCCCTCCATCAAGTTCAGGCCAACCCTTAGGGCCACAACCTACAATCAACCAACCTTCTTGGGGTTATGGTTACCCAGGGAATCAACTACCTGTAGGAAGTATGAACTATCCACCTACATCTACAGGAACTATGTATCCTGGGATACCTTACCCTAGAAACTCATTTACACCATGGGGGAAACCTAATTGGTCCTACCTGCCAATAATGCATGGAATGATTATTCATACTGCTGAAGGTTCTGAAGGGCCACCAGGAGGAGGTACACCTTACAGAGGACCCCCATTAGGAGGACCACTGCCCAAATTCCCACCACCTAGAGTCCCACCTTCGGGAGGTCCACCACATGGGGGTCGACCTTTGGGGGGACCACCACCTGGAGTTCCACCGCCACCTCTAGGTGGCACTCCTCCTAGAGGTCCACCCCCTTCAATAGGATCTTCTGGAGGATCATCCTCCCATATACCAGCCCAACAACCCATGTTTCAGTCAACCTATGGTCCTATTGTTGTGCATATTACTTATCAATACTACCAGTACATCGAACCTAATCTACAACTTATTTTCCTAGAAACTTTGGACTTGCCTTAGTTCTCCAAGTTGATTTCTGATCCCATTCAACACAACACTTTGTGGCCTATTATTCCAATCAAGTTACCATCATACATTCCAAAGTTTGATGGGAACCATGGAGATGATCCCAAAAATCATGTCATGACTTTTCATCTATGGTGTTCTTTGAATTCCTTGATGGATGACTCTATTCTTTTGAGACTCTTTCAACAGACTTTGACCAGTACGGCCGCAAAGTGGTATATTGAACTTCCACAGCATTCATTTGTGGATTTTAGCTCATTGGAAACCATTTTCTCACACACGTTCAGCTACCCATTCATTATAAAATGGGTACGGACCTTTTGACCTTACTCCGTCAAAATAACTCCATGTGCATATCGGACCATATCCATGAGTGGAGAAGGCAAATATGACTTATTAAAGCTTCCATCCTGGACCAACTATTAGCTGATTGGTTCACAAAATCCTTGTTGCCTCCCATTTCCCGATATGTGGCTATGAGTGGTGTTGTTACCGAAGATCAGGCTATCAGTCATGCTCAGTATATGGATTTTGTATATTCCCAATCTGGAACTATGTATGACCTAATTGATCAAGCTCCTCATCCCAGCACGGACCCTGCTAAGCCACCCACAGAGACTCCTATTGATGGGGTTATTGGTTCAATCTAGCCCTCACTAGCAACCAAGCCTGCCAAGCAACAAAGTCCTTCTGCTACTACTCCTTCCACTCCTATGGTTTATGTTAAGGTGAATTCCATCCAAAGCATGCAAACACCCGGTAACAAGAAAAAAAGTAAAGAAAAAAATAAAAAAACCTGGAAAACAACAAGAGAATCCTGATGCTACGGTCATGGAGAATGATAATAAAGGAAAGAGAAAGGCCAAGTACCCCTTCCTATTATGTGGTGGAGATCACTTCACGAAGGATTTCCTTCATCATGAAGAGATTAGTAAATTTTTGAAGATTAACCCCACAACGATAGTGCTAACCGATCCATTATTGTCTTAGTAACAATTGATAGACCATATTTCTAATCAAGGGACCTCTAGTTCTATGGAATAAATTAGAATGATGTCCTCAGACACCATTAATTTAAATACTTGTAGTCATTCATACGACAAACCGATAGAGAAGAAGGATTAAAATCCTTCTTTTGAGAAAGTTCCTTCTACTAGTTCCCCTCCATATTCGTCTAATGGCCCTATTGTCATTGAGAAACCTAATCTTGATTTGATTTTACAACCACCTAAGAGTACCCTCAGCAAGGTTGTTTTTAATCCCAATGCCTGAGCTACACAATTTTATAATGTGGTTGAAGATTTAGCTTAGGCACCTTGTACGATGTCTACCCTTCAGGTACTCCAAATATTTCTGACACAACGTAAAAACATGTTAACATATTTGGGGGCATTCACTAGGAGAAAATGAGAAATTAATGACTAAAATCATGCTATAAACGACTATTTTTGAGTCGGTGACTAATAGTAGCAAATTTCCACTATCTTATAGGTAGTCATATTTCACTAGTCATTAATATCTTGACTTAGTATGCATTGATTTAGTCATTGATAGACAATGCTTTAGTCATTGATAGTCAATGATTTAGTCATTTATTTAGTCATTGATAGTCAATGATTTAGTCATTGATTTAGTCATTGTTTTAGTCATTGATAGTTAATGATTTAGTCATTGATTTAGTCATGGATTTAGTCATTGATTTAGTCACTGAGTTAGTCACTGATTTAGTCATTGATTTAGTCACTAATTGCAACCATTAATGACCAAATATATGACTAAATAAACTACTAGATGTTAACATATTAATGACTAAGCTAAATACGAGTAAGATACGGGAAATTCGCTACTAATAGTCATATATATGTGAATTTAGTCATTTTTGTAATCATAAATTTATGATAGGGAACGGAGGAATCGAACCACCAACCTCCTGCCTATAATTGGAAGGCGCTCTACCATTGAGATAGCACCCTTTAATAATTTGTTATTGCTTGACAATGATGATATTCAAACAAATTTATGATAGATATCAATCTACAAACTACATAATTATTGCTTTGAGGGACAGAGATTGGAAATCTATCTTTAGAAAGTCCAACACAGACAATACCAGATGACATTGAAGCTACATCTGTTCTTTCACTTCTTGTTGTTTCAATGTTCCCACTGCCTAGCTCAGATGAACCCTTGTGTGTGTCAGAAGATGAATTCTTCAATAGAATTTTAAAACCTTCATGACTCCTACATTTCATAGTAGGATCAGATAAACTGGCATTCTTTCCATGGAAATCCTCCCCAACGGTATTTACACGTGAATTTAATTTTATATCTGTTCCACTCATTGCATTAGGTTTTGCATCAATATGTTTTTTAGATATAAACTTTGATGACTGCCCACCCTTATTGACCAACAACTTGCCATGATCAAAACTCAACCCTGATGTTGCAGTTTCCACCACCAAGGCAGGGAGATTTAATGTTGGAGACACTGAAAGTGAATGAGATGAACTTGTTTTAGGATTAGAGGAGCCCTGAATAGCTGGGATCCTC
>LPNX010357085.1:38611-53611 GCA_001517045.1 Pseudotsuga menziesii
TATGTCCTTGTCCAAGGTATCAAGAAGACTAATAGCCTATATAACCATGTTATCCACTCTATTCACATTGAATTTCATGTTGGCTCTACTATAGCTATGCCCAAGACCCAATTGAGCCTTCTCCAAGTCTATGTGATTCAAGATATGTGATTCAATTACAGAGCCCTGTTTACTCTTTTTTGCATGATTCCTCAATGTCAAAACTAAATATCCATTCAGTTGATGCTATGACCCATTTTGCTCCAAACCAAGCCAGGATTACTACATATCAGCATTGTGTACATCCATCAATTACAGTTACCTAGGATATGTATGAACAGAATTAGTCAAGCACATGCAAAAATATTGTAAATGGACAAATAGAAGAAAACAATGTGGTTTAGACCTTCCTTAATTTCTATACTCAAATTTATAATACGATCATACTTTGTCTCTTAGGAGACAAGTCACTAATGAAACAATGGACGTACCTGAGAGAGAGAGAGAGATAGGTAGTTGTAGGGCAAAGTGAGACAAATACAGACCACAAGGTCACGGATCAATACTGTCAACCTCAAAACATATGTAAAAAAACAAAAAAATCTATTTGCATTTGCAGCAGCTATCGACCCAATAGCTCTCCACCCACAAAACTCAAAATCCCTAATCGAAGTTCTACACCCAACTTGATGAGATTCAAACCAAATTCAGTTAATTTTTATAGGCCTTTCTGGCCATAAACAATTGCACCTAACTAGATTAAATTTTTAACAGCTACACTTATTGCCTCATGGCTTGGGGCTTGAGGTCCAAACGCCACTCAGGGGCATCCATCCACATTATCTATATTGACCAAAGAAACACCTTATCCTACTGGACTGCAAGCAATAAATACAATTTTCCTAGGTCCCTATTATGAAAGCTCCAAATGACAAAAAGACCATACATTCCTGGCCACTGGAGACAGTTATACAAACCCTTTTATGAATGTCTACACTGAATGGATTACAATAAGAGAGAAACAAACATAACCCTCAAAAAAATGAAGACTCTTTACATAAATAAAGATACGGAGAAAATTTTGGTTTAACTATGTAATTGGTTAAAATAACTAAAGTGATCTACCTCATGGAGATGCACATGACTACACATTACACTCTAGTATGTACCCTGTTTTTGGACAATTACTAGTCCTAGAATGCCGGTTATCAAGATTTTACCCCCACATGGTTTCAGCCTAAAATATGACCACTGAAGGAAACTTGTTTGGACCAGACATTGGTGATTTGACAAGCAGCTCAGATGATCGAGCAGAGGTTAATATGTGGAGTGTGTCAAAGGAATCTGTTTATGCCAGAAATTGTTTCCAGACTACAAGAAAACAAGCCAACATAATCTCAAATATTTCAATCAAACAAACTAGGTTTTTAGGGTTTTTAAAGGTTTTCTCGTTGTGAATTTTGGTGACAAGAGGGAATGCATTCATAACCCAAATAAGAACTAAATCATAAGCATAGAAAAACTGATATGCATAACATAATAACCATGTATCCAACATAAAATAGCACTGAATTTCATCCACAAATGGCAAGCACTACAAGCATAAAAACTTTAAACCAGCAATGAAATTACCAACTGAGTAGCTAAACGAGCTATAAATGAAGCCAGAGAACAAACTGACGGGTAAAATGGAGCATATATTTCATAATCAGTTCTTCAAATAGACATGAGATTCATTTACTTAGCTTATCCACAAGTCAAGAGACCTCCTCTAGCCAGCCAAAAAGTCGAACCTTAGTCCTCTTTGTGACATTCATTAATATTATCTTTCAAAATTCAGTTAAAGACTAAACCCTAACTGCTTTTCAGCCTGCTCATCGAAATGATTTTATCAAAATAATAATTACAAAAATGAAATATTCTTCAAAACATAACAAATAACTGATTTTGTTAACAAGCCTCATAGATCTTTAGTTGCCTCTGCTAATAAAGCTATCCCTTCTAAGGCTTGGGCCTTTCTCCTAGCCTTCAGCTGCTCTGCTTCTATCTCTGCCATCTTTCTAGTGAGCTCTTCATTTTGTTGTTGTAGATATTTGATGGTCTGTTTTAACATTGTAAATTGTGACTCTATATTTGTTTTTCTTTTCAATGCCTCTTTTGAGACTGCAATTAGCTCCTGGTAGTGGCAATTCACCTCATCTAGATCTTCTTTAAGTCTTCTATTGGCCATAACCAAACCATCATTTGTCTCCTGCATATATTCTACCTGATGTTTATACTGCTTTATAGTTCTCTGTAAATTTTCTTTCTCTGAATCAAATGCTGTATTCCTTGCTGAACATTTCATCTCATTGGGAAGCCATGGAATGTTAAGTCTCCTATAGATTTCTTCATCTTTTGGTAGCAACTCTGTAGGAGTCTCATGAAAACTTAGGTTTTCTTTAGTCTCAGTTTCACCAGGAACATTTTCATCAACCATCAGCTTGTTTTCTGAGTGAGAAACCTCTATCTCACCTTCTTGTTGCTCCTTTAACATTTCGCCTCGTATTTCTAAAAATACATCAGACAGTTTAGCCTCAGTGAGGGAAGATTATTTTTCTGATTTCATTGGTTTTTTCCCTTTGCTGTCACCCTTTTCAACATCCAGTTTTTCATCAGAGGAGGATTCATCAATCATAGTTACCCCTTCTTTATTCAATTTAGGGTTTAGTAATTTTTTCATATTTAGCCTGAGCTTGTTCCTGGGTCTAGTCTTTGGTCTCCACCCAGGAGCAAGTTATCCTACCATTTTTAAAGTTTTACCCTGATGGATGACAAAGGAAAATTCCATGAATTTAAGCTTCTTTTTCTTTGGTACTGCTACCCTATCTTCCTGACTTTAAAATTCCTTTTTAGTGCTAACCTTAGTTTCATCAACAACAAGAATCTTATCCTCCTCAAATAGATATGTTTCATCCTCTGACAAGATTGTAATTGGACTTTGTTTTTGGACTTTAGTGTCCTATTCATCACCTGAAACCTTCTCTATAAGTACGATCTTATCATCAATAAATGTCTCTGCTGGTGCATCATCCTGAACAGGCTGAGTCTGCTTATTAACAGACTGCAAATCTTTGTTCTCACTGTCATCTAGATGTTGTTTAGATTCACAACCTTATTTTGTAGGCTCTGCAACTTCCTTCAATTGGACACTGTATTCATTTTTAACCTTTGTTTTCTGTCTTAATTTTCTGATCAAGGTCTGTCCTTTATCACCCTACTTTCTATTAGACTGTCCTTCTTGACTATTCTAAAACCCTGACCAAAGAAGGAAATATTCCCAAGTTTTTTCTTCTTTATGCAAAACACTGTTGATAACGGGTTTGATAAGTCCATGGTGAAAAATGGACTGTCTAGTATGATCTTGGTGTTCTTTGATTCTGCTAGACATCTTCTGTAGGCTCTTTAGCAAGAAGAAAGGTAGGTTCATCTTTGATTCATTACTGAGGTGTTGAAGGAACTTGAAATGGTATTTAAAAATGAAGGCATACATTCCTTCACATGTAATATAACTTTGTAAAACCTTGATAGGTTTTACTCATTCATGCCTAAATTTATGGATGGGCACACCCTTAGCCCAATCTGGAACTATACCAGGCAATAGGTACCTTTGTGCATTAAAGGTGAATGGCACTTTCTTAAACCAAATTTCTCCCTCATTTTAACCCCTGTTGCTTCAGCCACCAATTCTTTGGTAAATTTGAATTTCAAAGTATCAAAAGATACAGTATCTTTGTCATAACACTGAGCCAACTTATGAGAGCCTTCAGCATTGTATCCATCAATTTTCTTGAAAAATATCAACCATCCTCCATTTTCAAACAGTTCAGCACATCCTGGAAATTTATCTGTCCAACTGAGATCAGTGGGCTCGACCCTATTAGTTTTTCCACTCCTCTTCATTTTCTATATGTTTTGTAGCACCTGTCAGTAATCTCACAGTCTATTTTTCTTCAAATTTGCATAGTCTTGGCAGTCAATTTTCCTTCGAACTCTCACAGTCTATTTATCTTCAAATTTACACAGTTTACCCTATCACCAGTTCAGGAAATGCTTTGTGCCAAGTTTCAATAATTTGGCTTAATCACAGATTCAAAAATCTCTAACAGTTCTACTCTGAACTTTACTAACTCAAACGATACATATTTAGATGTTTTGATTAATATCTCATCATTTAAAGTCTATTGAGTGAGTAAATTCATGTCTTTCTTTAAAATGTTGACATAATAGGGCTTTATCAGAAAAAACCCGCAATTTTAACAAACCCTGTCAAAAGTCACGTAGGATACCTCATTCAAAGCTTAATATAGGTGCTGGAATTCGATCCCTTGACAGGTTAGGTGTCGAATTGCATGTTCCAGCTGTCTTCAACCCTCCAGGTCGCTTCTAACTGTCACAACTGGGAAGCCCTAATTCTTCCTTCAACTGTCAAATTTCCAATTTTTCAGCAATATGTCTCCACCAAGACGTTAAATTCCTTCGTAATCTTCATCTTAGGAAACTATTCCCGAAAAATTTTCCTCGTTCCACTCACTGTCATCATTTTCCATGAATTTGCATACAACTGCCATGATCTCCCTCACACGATGATAAAACACTTGTTTACATGATTAACCTGGCAAGACACATATCAAACATGCCAATTGATGTGATTAACACCTTAGGAACGAAATCATCAAAAAAATCAAGGTGAAAATGACCATTTTGGCACTCGCGACTTTCTTGTAGCGCGCTAGTGCATTAATTTCGCTCTTGCACTACAAGAAAGTTGAAACATACAATTTATGTCATTTAATCACTAATCCAGCTTTAAGACTTGGTTTATATGATTAATCTTTGATCTTAGTGTCATTGATGAAACCTTTAATCAATATACACCTTATAGAACCCTTCAAGAATGAACTCTATGCAAAAAATTCATAAAAGCAAGCTTTAAAAAAATAGGAAAAAACCAAAAATGATGAAAACCTAAAGGAATAAACTCAAAATTAAACTCTACACCAAAATTTCCTAGAAGCAAAAACATTAGCAAACTTCAAAAACACAAACAAAACATGAAGCTAAGGAAGACAAATTCATGACCAATAGAATCAAAGAGAGAGTCTTTACATTCAAAATTTTCAGACATTTTGGGAGATGAGTTTGAGAATACAGGTGAGAAAAAACTAGAGTTTGAGAATACGGGCAAGAAGAATCAGCAAGTTTCTGAACAGTCAGTGATGGATTTGAGAGAAAACACTAAAGAGCTGCCAATTTTGTCAAATTTCTCTAAGCAACATGGTTCATTGTTTGTGGTCAATTCCTCCTCAGTCATGGATTGTAGGCCTACAGAAAACAAGTATGTTGAATATGTTCCCATGATTGGGGCCTGTTCTTATCCTTATAACCTAGCACCAAATAAAGATTCAATACCACAAGTAAATGCTGGAAACAAGAATAGCAGAAATGAAGGTTTGGGTTTTCAAACTGAAGGCGCAGAAAATTCTAAGGATGAAATGCTGTTGAACTCTCTATGGGCAGAGGAGACAGAAAGGATGAGCACTAGCAACTTTTTGGAGTCCCGGGATAAAAGAGAAGGGAAAAGAGGAAAGCATCAAATCATGATGATAATGCCCCCTGAAAG
Organism: Pseudotsuga menziesii; assembly: GCA_001517045.1. Classification (NCBI taxonomy): domain Eukaryota; kingdom Viridiplantae; phylum Streptophyta; class Pinopsida; order Pinales; family Pinaceae; genus Pseudotsuga; species Pseudotsuga menziesii. The sequence continues at coordinate 44,253 of LPNX010357085.1, forward strand.
GAGATATTTTTATCCTTTTGTTCAATATCAGCATGAAGTAAGCATTGCTTTTGGTCAAGTAGACACTCAAATGTCAGATTCTGTATGGGACGAAGGTGATGGTGGTAGCCAGGAGAAGCAACTGGACAGAGTTTCACAGGAAGATATTCTTTCTCCAGAAATGCAAGGACTGTCAGAATTATGCTCGTTTAAAAGAGATGAGAACAATGTGAAAGAGGCTTCCCATTATGGTTTTATGATGTTGAATATAAAAATAACAAAAGATTGTACATCAAATGAGAAGGAAGAAAAAATGTCTATTAGCAGCAAGAACTGGATGGCGGCAGGGAATAAATGAGGAGGAGATTTGTGTCCATTCATGAGGATTGAAAAGAGGTTGGACAATGCCACCTTGGATGTATCTTCTCATCAAGAGAGAAAAGATTTTAAACACACTCAGATTCAAGGGATGCCAGATTTTTTATTACGTGAAAATAAGAAAGAAAATGTGGAGGAACAATTCATTGAGCCTTATGAGGATTGTGTTTCTATGGAGGAACTAAGTGGAGTCTCAGTAAAAGGTTCCCAGGAGGCTATTGTAGGAGTGGCAATGAGAGGAACCCTAGAATATTTGTTATATGAGAGTAAGAAGACACATTCAGTTGTTTCACTTGAGCATACTATTCTGGCAAACATCGAGGAAATGCCAGATTTGATATTTGATGTAAGCAAGGAATATCAGACAACAATGCATGCCAAAGTTCCTTCTCAACAGGATCATTTAGCAGCCAAAATGCAAGGAGTGCTATACCAATTAGTAGATGGGGAGAAACAGTGCACCTTTGTAGGTTGCCTTAATAATCTGGATGCAAGTGATAACACAGAAGATAAAATGTGTGAGTTGTCAAGAAACAGGGATAGGTCAGTTGAGGGGGCAAGAGAGAATAACACTGTGAATGGATATTCTCATGAAGTGATAGATGTTTTGGGACATATAGAAAGCCATTGGGTGTCAGGTTCTACTATGAAGCATGTCAAAGAGGAGTCCCTTGAGAGTGTTCAAAAGGTAGAAATGAGAGGAGGTTTAGATAAACTACTATATGAAAGAAGTGAGTATGCTGGAGTAACTGCACATGAAGATATTGCATTTGTAAATATTTACAGGATGTTGGAGTTGGTGATTTATGTAAATGTTGTAGAGATGCATGTGACATAGGTTGACTGCAAGAATCTTGTAACTGAGGCAGTTTGTTCAGTGTCGGATTTTATATTGGATGAGAGAAAAGAAGTGAAAGGCCATCATGATTTGTGTGAGGCAGGGGATGAAGAGAAGGAGAAGATTACTAAGTATCTAATAACTGGGGATTTTCTGAATGTGGAACCACGAATTTGTAATATGGGTAGATCCTCTCAAGAAAATGATATGTTTTGAGATTTATTGTTTTTATTCAGGAAGCACCAGGCTTGCCCATGTAACTTTGTATATGTCCTTCCAAACACTGATATTGACAAACAGATAGCCCTAAAAATTGCTTGGTATATTTGTTTGTTTGAATGCATTAGCCTTGTTCTAATAAACATCAGAAATAAATGCTTTATGAATAAGACTTGTTCTGAAAAACATATGAGTCAATCAAACCTATGGTGACCTCTCAACATGTTTGCAACCTTATTTTGTATATCTAATCTGATTCTAAACATAATTACTAGCACAACCACTTAAGTGGTCGGTGAATGTCGATAGGCCACTAGCCACAAGTTAAGTGGCTAGATTACAAAAAGAAATGATCTACAAGTAATAATAAGAATCTTAATGTGTAGTCAGATTCTAAAATCAAACCACAAGTGGCAATGTCCTAGTTTTATGTTAGTTGTCAAAATTTGATGTTGTCACAATTCATGGGGCATGTATAGCCAGGACACATATTGAGTAAGTTACAAAAAGGAAATGATCTACAAATAGCAATAAGAATATTATTGGTTAGTGAGATTCTAAAATCAACCTACAAGTGGCAATGAGAATCTTCCTAGGTGGAAAAATGTTAAAGAAAATGCATGCATGGAAAGCCATTGATTCCACGTGCAATGAACAAATGGCTAAGAGGTAGAGGAAATTAATAAATTATAAATAGGCCCAAATTCCTTGGAAGAGGAATGTTTAGTTGTAGGAGTCTTGAAAGTCTTAACTCTTTGAAAATCACAATGTCCATACCTTCTCAGGAAAGTTATTTATTGTCTTGTGTACTATTGAAGAGTCCTTTTATTGTTAAGTTGTGTTTCGGAAGAGTTTTCCAACTTTCTCTACTGCATTTATTTTCCTAGTTTCTAGAATAGTAGTTCTAGCATTTTGCTGAGGTACTTTTGGTTGATTAGAAATTAGTTAATTTTCCTACATTTGCCTCACTTATCAGCTGTGAGCAAGTTAAAACTTAAGGTTAAAACAAGATGAGCCAACAATTTTTAAAACTCTTTTCGGTACACAATGAGTAGAAATGTCTATAAACTTAACAAGGCCTATCATCACAGTAGACATCCAAATTTTTAGCAGCCGTTATTTTATATGTAAAAAGAGCTAATTTTGGTCAACATTTTACTATGTTTATGAAATCCTCATTTTCTCATCTTCACCAATGAGCATGAACAATGAACCTAATATTTTGATCTAGAATAGAAAATCTCACTGAAGGTCAGAATACTTGGCTGTACGTATGAACAAGTGTAGCATGCATCCTCTTATTCAGCTATTATACTTTATGTCTATTCCCCTTTCATTCATTTCAGCCTCTTCACCCTTCCCCAAAATCCACATTCTACAACATACCATCCGAGCCAACTTGGTTGATTAATCTACACATGCAATAACTCATCCCATACACCAAATATTTAAACTTTTTATATAATAACCTCTAAAAATGACAAACTCATGCAAAGAATTGACTATTTTTCCAAAGCCTTTCAAAGCATGAATTTTGAGTCCTATTCCAATGAAATTTGAAAAATCAAAATAAAAAATGTAACAAAAATTGTTGGGTGTCCAAATGTACTAACAGAAAGGTAAATGACATAAATGGATGATAATGTTTCAAATGTTATGGGACTATATTTAGAAAGAAAAACTAATAAAACTACTAAAAATTCACAAGGCAAATAATCCTTACAGAAATTAAAGCCTTGCAAAAATTAAAAGAGAAATGAAGGGGAACCATACCAGTCATGATAAATTCCAATAAGGCCTCATTCATATATCACACCAAGTGTATTCTTTTTTGCAATGGTTGGGACAACATTCATAACCCAAACTTTGTCGGATGTAAGTGCTGTTGCAAAGCCACCAAGACCTGCATTCATGTCCATAACATTGCGATATCTACTCTCCCCAATATATTTGTTCATTCTTTTGTAGCCTTTCATGTGCTTTATCCACAACTGTGTATCAACATTATATGTCTCAGTAGTAACACCTAATAATGAACCACTGAGAACTCTAGGCCGAGCAGCATTTAGGCACTTTGGGAACTTCTTCAAAATCCCTCCAGACACATCATTAGCATCACTGACTTTAGGCATTTGCATAGTGCCTCTTTGCATTCTCTTATTCCTGGGAGGTCAGCAGATTTTATAGACATTATCAGATATGCATAAAATTTCAATCATCTGAGTAAAACTAGGCCATCTGAGTAAAACTAGGCCACTGTAAAACTAGGCCCTTTGACACACTCCACATATTAACCTCTGCTCGATCATCTGAGCTGCTTGTCAACTCACCAATGTCTAGTCCAAACAAGTTTCCTTCAGTGGTCAAATTCTAGGCCAAAACCATGTGGGGGTAAAATATTGATAACCAACATTCTAGGACTAGTAATTGAGTGCTAGGTTATAAGGATAGGAACAGGCCCCAATCATGGGAACATACTTAACATACTTGTTTTCTGCAGGCCTGCAATCCATGACTGGGGAGGAATTAACTACAAACAATGAACCATGTTGCTCAGATAAATTTGATAAAATTGGCAGCTCTTTAGTGTTTTCTCTCAAATCCATCACTAACTGTTCAGAAACTTGCTAATTCTTCTTTCATGTATTCTCAAACTCAGGTTTGTTCTCACTTGTATTCTCAAACTCATGTCCCAAAATATCTGACAATTTTGAATGTAAAGACTCTCTCTTTGATCCCTTTGACACACTCCACATATTAACCTATGCTCGATCATCTGAGTTGCTTGTCAACTCGCTAATGTCTAGTCCAAACAAGTTTCCTTTAGTGGTCAGATTCTAGGCCAAAACCATGTGGGGGTAAAATCTTGATAACCGGCATTCTACGACTAGTAATTGTCCAAAAACAGGGTACAGACTAGAGTGTAATGTGTTTTCTTGTTTTTTCTTGTTGCATGCCCTATTTGATGATTCTCTAGCTTTAGCATTAATTAATTAGTAATTTATCTGCAAGGAATGGTATTCATGGCATTTTCCTGAGCTAGTTAAGATTATTAATGACAACTATATATATGCACGGGTGGAAAATTTTGTGAAGGATAAGTCCACTTTATCGGCTGACTCTTTTCCTAAATTAATAGAAATAACTGGAGATGAAGACAAAGCCAAGGATATCATAGAAGCTGCTAAAGATTCCATGGGTACAGACTCTAATCAGATAGATACTTGTTTATTGAAATGAAATAATGTTTATTTCAGTTGTAATTTAATCACATATCTTGAATCACATAGACTTGGGGAAGGCTCAATTGGGTCTTGGGCATAGCTACAGCAGATCCAACATGAAATTCAATGTCAATAGAGTGGATAACATGGTTATATAGGCTATTAGTCTTCTCGATACCTTGGACAAGGACATCAACACCTCCTACATGAGAGTAAGGTATTGCAAGTTTAAACTTAGTATTGTTTTTACTTTTTTGGGGGTTTTATATATATGAAACAACATTTAAGATAGTTCAGTCAGGGTCAATTCTAACAGGTATCTTTTATATAGGGAAAAATATCAGAATAATGGTGAGGTACCATTACTGGAACAGACCCCAATCATGGGAACATACTCAACATACTTGTTTTCTGCAGGCCTGCAATCCATGACTAAGGAGGAATTGACCGCAAACAATGAACCATGTTGCTCAGAGGTCACACTTTTTATTAAAGTGTGACCTAATTTCATAAATGTAGTTTTCAGTTTCAAAAGCAAGGGTTACAATTTCATAACAATGAACCATGTTGCTCAGAGGTCACACTTTTTATTAAAGTGTGACCTAATTTCATAAATGTAGTTTTCAGTTTCAAAAGCAAGGGTTACAATTTCAAAAGTATGATACTTAATTTTAATAAATATTATTTTTCAATTTTTATGTCTAAATAATGAATCCAAAGATGCCAATTTTATTGTTCTCACTAAAATCTTACTTGCAATTGAAAATTGTACCATGAAATGGTTAATTGATTCTCCATTTTATATACAGTATGCACCACATTATTAGTGCAACGATTGTCATAATGGCATGTTTGGAATTATTTTGTTGCATATCCTCAATGTTCTCCAAAGTAATATTATGTGTTCATATACCAAATTAAGATAAATTTTAGAGAAAATAATCCTCTCCATAGCACCATTCTCCTATATAGTTACTTAAACCATGACTTCATGACTTTTGTGGGCCAAACCCCATTCAATTTGACCACTTGAGTCACCCTAGAGATTACTTCTAACTCTAAGGGTTTTAAACTTCCTTTTGTGCCATTTTTAGAAAACCCTAATGTATGTTTTTGGATGACCTAGGTAAACTCCTTGATTTAAGTGTCCCTTCATAGATCTAGGGAACTTTAGCCTAATTTTAGGATTGTTTGAGTCCAAGGTAATTTACCGAGTATATGTGCTCCACTAAATTAGGTCATAACTTACCACTAATGTATATATTTAGCGACTAGAACTTGAGCTGATCCTTTTAGGATTGTGCATGTGCATGATATCAGTTCCATTTACCTCTTTCAGTTAGAATTATTCATTAGGGATTCTTAAGTAATTTTACCTCAAAAGTTGGGAGTGTGTATGCCTAACTAAGGGTGTTTGTCTCTATTTAATCCTAACCAACACCTCATGCACTACATGATCAATTCGAATTGCCTCCTTGACCTATTATAATTTATTTTCCTACATATCACATCTCCATCATTCTTTCAAGACTAATGTAATACAACATTCTTTCTTGCTATTTGGTCCATCTCTTTTGTGTAATGATTAATGCTAATACATTTATTTTTTTATCATTGATCTCTTTCACTATATACCTCTCTTTTTTTAGTATCTATATCCATATTCTCAAATTTTACATGGTATTAGAGCTGTATAGGTGCTATACTAGTAAGTATTATAGTGTTTGTTTTTAGGGATGAAGCTATTGCAATTTAAAGAATCTCATTTTCAACCGTCATAGATCTCATTTGTTGTAATGGAACTATATTCCCAAAAAATTATAATCCCATTAAACTATTATGAATGGAAATCAAGAGTATAGATACTCTTGAGGATAAAATGGATTGACCATATCATAATGGACACCGAGTAGAACCAAATTCAATTGTTGAAAAATATAAATACTTGAATAGAATGGATGAAACATTTAGGTTACTTTTCTATTCTATTTCTTGAGATGTACTCTATCAAATTTCAAACAAGAATATTCCAAATGATGTACCATACTGTCCACCCTCTTAAAAACATAAGATGAAATGATAATTGATGGGACATCAATTAGAGGTGGAACTAATGAAGTTGGCACCAAGTGATTTTGACTCTATTCAAGAATTTTTCACCAAGATCAAATTAGTTATCATGCATCTCAATATGTGTAATATAAATAGGAATGGCACACAAATGGTGCTCTCTATTCTCTCCAAATTGGGTCCTGATTATAGTATCTTTGTGTTTTCTTTTCATTGTACTATATTGGCTCTTGGAGCCTCCTTCACACTACCTACATTAGATGTATTTTTTTCCTCTCTTATTCAAGAGAAAGATAAGATATCACAAATGGGCCTTCAAAATTCCTTAAAGGAGCATGCACTTACAAGAAGTGAGGAGAACATGGGTGCAAGTAAGAAAAATCCCCCATACAAGGGAACAATGGATAAAAGAACAAGGGTTTTTCATGAAGACTTCAACTCCAATGATGAAATTACCGAATAAGAGCATACATTGTGTCCTTTATACAATAAAGGACCACATAAAGAAGAGTATTACATGTATAAAATAGTTTTTTGAATAAAAGGAAGATGAGGAGTGTAACAAACAAGTTTCCACACTAAAAAAAATTGGTCATTGCATGTACGCACTTTCAAAAAAGTTTACTCCATACATTCTTGACTCAAAAGCATCACAAAATATGGCCTAAAATGATGTAGATATGGAAAATGTGGCTATGGAGGAAGACACATTCCAACAGAGACATGGAGATATGGAAAATGAAGAAATGGCTCTAGTGTTCGAGGCAGGGGATTAGCAGGAAGCCCACAGTGGGAAAGATTTTCACTGAAATATTAAGATCAAGCACATGCAAAGGGATTTTATCCAAAATTCACTAAAAATTTATCAATTCACAGTAAATCGATAAACTTACCAGGGATTTTGTAAGCAAAGAAGGTGGTGTTGACGCCAGAGGTGCAGAATTCGCGGCCTGCCTCTTCAAAAGTCTTCAGGTTCTCTCCAATGCTGCTTTATCCATGGCAGTTATGGAAATTAAATAGAGAAATTGTAAACTCTCAACAGTGGTTAATATCGATCCCAAACTCCTCAACAGGTATGACCAATATACATATCCAAAACCCACCAAACCCTCCAATGTTTGGTGCCAACGGTTAGGCTATTTGACAAGAACTAGCAGGTTGAGCAGCAATCGAAATTGTCGGAATTGAAGGATGGTGGTTAAGAAAATCGGCCATCGACCATGAATGTCATTATCGAATGTCATTTCCGTAGAGTTTGGGTCACTCTTTGGTAAACTAGTTGGGTCGACCTGCCCATGAAAATAAATTTTATGTGTTTCTTCATATATATTTTTTTATTTTGATTATTTTATTTGAAAAATAGTTTTTTTTCATTTATATATATATATATATTATGTTTATTGGTTTGGTTTGTTTTATTTTTATTATTTGTTTATATAAGTTATATAGATTTGTTTTCTTTTGTTTTTATTTTAATTATTTTATTATATATAAAAAATGAATTTTTTTTTATATTTTTTGTTTTATTGTGTGGACTAGGTTAAATGAACAATGAATCAGGTAAGTAGTAATGTCTGGTAGAGAGGTGGGATGTGGGACTAGGTAAAGACTATGGGGCATGTAGTAATCCTATGTGTATGGTAGGCTTGTTGTAATGGTTGGTCTTCTAGTAGTATGGTATACTGGGTAAAGCCAATTCGTATGGGGTAGACTGCCCAGCCAATTATTATATCTACTAGCCCATTCCTAGTTGGGTGTAAGCCATGCATATCAAATATATATTCTAATTCTATTTAATTGGAGGTTTCTTTCACTCTTGACATGTAATATTGTACCATACTTCCCCAATGATTTCCCTCAACATTTGTACTCCTCGGCCTGCAGTTGTACTACCCAATTCCTCTAGTTTAATGGTTCACTCTGAGCAATCAATATACTAGCACCATCTTGGTAAAGAGACTAGCTATTCCTAATAGCATAACTTCCTTTCTATCGTGAACCAACTGGCTCTTGGTTTCCCTACCTTCTGAATCTACCCGTCAAGGAATGTCATTTAAAAGAGAAACCAGGAAACAAGGAAAAATGGGACCTGATCATCATCAACATCATCATCATCATCATCATCCTCATCATCATCATCACATTCATCATCATCATCATCACCATCAACATCATGAACATCATTATCACCATCAACATCATGAACATCATCATCACCATTGTCGTCGTCATCATCATCAACATCATCATCATCATCAGCAGCATCATTGTCATCATCCTCATCATCATCATCACCATTGTCACCATCCTCATCCTCATTCTCATCCTCTTCATCATCGTCATCATCATCACCATAATCACCATCCTCATCCTCATCATCACCATCATCATTGATCATCGATCATCATCATCAACATCGCCATGATCATCTTCATCATCATCATCATCATCATCATCATCATCATCAACATATTCATCTTCATCTTCATCATCATCATCATCATCATCAACATCAACATCATCATCACCATCGTCACCATCATCATCACCATCATCATCAACAACATCATCAACAACATCATCGTCATCGTCATCATCATCATCATCATCGCCATCATCATCACCATCCTCACCATCCTCATCATCATCAT